>CM076584.1:1511449939-1511621437 GCA_034641835.2 Pinus albicaulis | reverse complement strand
AAACTATAAAACAAATACTCAGCACAATAATCATGCACAGGAAACACAAAAATTAACGTGGTTCACCCAACCAATCTGGGCTACGTCCACACAACATAGGCATCGGCAATTCTTTATTAATCAAACAGGAGATTACAAACTCTCACACCCCAAACAATCCGTATGGATACCTGTTATATAGCAAAGAGAATCTAACTGCCTCATAAATCCTCTCACATCAAATTTAGGATGCATTAACTCCCTCCCAACAAACTGGAGTTAATCTAGCAACAAATTCCTAATTTTTGTCACCTACTGAGATTTTTGACTATTTTATTCAAAACAGAAAATCTCAACAATCTCCACCTTGACAACAATTAGCCTGATGCCCTGTTCTTTATTATTTTATCTTTTCTGCAAGCCAAGAGAAGCCAAACACCAGCGTAGCTTCTCTAACAAAACTGGTTTCGTGAACATGTCTGCACAATTCTCCTTTGTATGCACCTTTTCAAGAGAGACTCCCCTTTCAGTGATAACCTGTCTTACAAAATGGTACTTGATTGGTATATGCTTTGATTTACTATGATAGGCCGGATTCTTAGCCAAATGTATTGCACTTTGATTGTCACAAAATAACTTGATGTTGTCCTGCAACCTACCAAATTCACCAAACAAACCTTTCAACCAAACCGCTTCTTTGCAAGCATGAGAAGCAGCAATGTATTCTGCTTCAATAGTGGATAAAGCAACAATGTTCTGTAGCTTTGACATCCAGCTGATAGCTCCACCTGCAAGAGTAAAGACGTACCCTGAAGTTGACCTTCTCTTATCCAAATCACCTGCAAAATTGGAATCAACATATCCGTAAACAAATTCACTACTCTTATTGTAAGTAATACAATAACTACTTGTGCCTCTCAAGTACCAAAGCACCCATTTCACTGCTGACCAGTGTTCTTTACCCGGATTTGCCATGTACCTGCTGACAACCCCAACTGCATGTGAAATATCTGGTCAAGTACAAACCATCGCATACATTAAACACCCTACTACATTGGCATATGGAATTCGAGACATATAATCCTTTTCTTCATCTGTATTAGGACATAAACTCGAAGAAAGCTTAAAATGGGAAGCTAAAGGGACTGACACAAGCTTCACATTGTTCATACCAAACCTCAAAAGTATCTTCTCAACATACTTCTGTTGTGATAGCCACAGCTTACCATTACTCCTGTCTCTGAAAATCTCCATGCCCAAAATCTGTCTTGCTGCTCCTAGATCTTTCATATCAAATGTCCTTGCCATCTGAGTCTTTAACCTGTTGATTTCTTCAATGCTTTTTCTTGCTAAAAGCATATCGTCAACATACAACACTAAGATAATGAACATGCCATTACTTAATTGCTTAAAGTAAACACAATGATCATATTCACTTCTTATATATTTTTGACTCAACATGAAAGAATCAAATTTCTTGTACCACTGTCGAGGCGACTGCTTCAGACCATACAATGACTTCTTGAGCCTGCAGACAAATTTCTTATTGCGATGCTGAACAAAACCTTCCGGTTGTTCCATATAAATTTCCTCATCTAAATCTCCATGTAGAAATGCAGTCTTAACATCTAATTGCTGCAACTCTAAATCAAGCAAAGCCACTAATGCTAACACAATTCTAATTGAAACAATTTTAACCACTGGTGAAAAAATCTCATGAAAGTCTATGCCTGCTTTCTGAGAAAACCCTTTTGCAACCAGCCTTGCTTTGTATCTGTCCTCCGAATCATTCACACCCCGTTTTACCTTGAAAACCCATTTGCATCCCACAGTTTTCCTGTCTTTTGGAAGTTCAACCAGATCCCATGTGCCATTCTTACCTAAGGCCATCATTTCTTCCTTCATAGCTGCTTTCCACTTATCACTTTTCGAACCTTCTATAGCTTCCTGATAGCACAAAGGTTCATCATCGTTAGCGGTCAAAGCAACTGAAGTAACATAATCATCATACCTTCTAAGAGCACGTTTTATTCTTGTAGACCTTCTTAAAGCTGTTTCTGGTGCTTCCGCAATTGGCTGACTATCATCTGTAGGAACTTCTTGCCGATCAGTATCTAAGACCTGTTCATGATCTAAACCTGAACCCTGTTCATGTTCTGATTCTAAAACCTGTTCATGACTAGTATCTGAACTATGGTCATCATGACTATCATTAGAAGTGCTGTCAAACTGAATGTGCTGAAAATAAAATACATCATCCTGTTTCAATTTACTATCTACATCTAACTGTACAAGAGAGGATTCATTAAACTTTACATCTCTGTTGATGATGATTTTGCGGGTAGTAGGATCCCACAATCTATATCCCTTTGTTCCAACACCATACCCAACAAAGATATACCTTTTAGACTTTGGATCTAATCTAGTTCGCTGATGTTTAGGCACTAGAGCATATGCATCACAACCAAACACTCTGAGTTTAGAATAGTCACAAGGATGTCCTTTCCATACCTCTTGCGGAATCTTGCAGTCTATCGACGTCGATGGAGATCGGTTTATCACATAACAAGCTGTTGCCACCGCCTCCGTCCACAACTCCTTTTGCAACCCGGCGTTACTCAGCATACTCCTTGCTCTCTCTAGAAGAGTCTTGTTCATGCGTTCAGCAACTCCATTTTGCTGAGGAGTATAAACAGTGGTCTTATGTCTCTCGATCCCTGCATCCTTGCAATAGCTGTCAAACTCCTTGGAAGTAAACTCACCACCATTGTCAGTTCTTAAACACTTTATTGTTCTACCAGTGCTGTTTTCTACCAATGCTCTAAACTGTTTGAAAATTGTAAGAACATCAGACTTCTTTTTCATCATGTAGACCCACACTTTCCTAGAAAAGTCATCAATAAACGATACAAAATATGACGAGCCACCATATGACGCTGTAGGGGCTGGACCCCACACATCTGAATGAATATAATCAAGTATCCCTTTACTAGTATGTTTTCCTGTTTTAAATTTTTGTTTACTTTTTTTTCCAAACAGACAATGCTTACAGAAATCTAACTTTCCAGACTTCAGATTTGGAAGTAACTTGCGATCAGCCAAAATTTTCAACCCTCTTTCACTCATATGCCCCAATCTTTGATGCCATAAGTGAATGGAACTACTGTCATGTTTAGACACAGTAGACACAAAATCTGACCTTGTACCTCCTTCTAACTGAAATAGATTTCCTACTTTCTTAGCTTTCATAACTAGTAAAATGCCTTTATAGATTTTCATAACTCCACCTTGAATTACAGTTTTATATCCATTCGAATCAAGTGCTCCTAATGAAATCAAATTTTTTCTTAAATCTGGTACATGCCTCACATCAGTTAATATTCTAGTTGTCCCATCAAACATTTGTAGTTGTATGCTCCCAATCCCCACAATATTACATGTTACACCATTACCCATGTACACAACTCCATCATTAATTGATTTATATTCCTTAAACCATTCTTTATGGATACACATGTGGTTTGATGCACCGGAATCTAACAACCAATGTTGACCATGATTTGACACATTAACTGATAATACTTCATCACTCATACCTGAACCAGATGCCGAACCTGTATCTGTCGCATTTGCTTCCTTCTTCTCTGTCGAAGAGTCTCCTTTCGAAGATTGTTGTCACTTCCAGCAATCCTTCTTCAAGTGTCCAGTTTTCCCACAATGCCAGCACTTCACCTTTGTCTTCTTTCCTTTAGACTTTGAACGAGAATTGCTATGCTTACCCCCGGAGTGTCTCTCTCTTGAGCGACCTCTGGCCATCATTGCCTCTGATGTAGAGGTTTCTGCATTCGACCTCTTCCTCGTCTCCTCAGACAACAAGGCTCCAACCACATTGTCAAACTCAAGGATGTCTGCTGTACTAAAGCTTATGGAAGTAACAAAGTGATCCCACGATTCGGGCAATGAACACAATAGATTTATTGCCTTATCCTCTGAATCAAATTTTACATCTAGACTTTTTAATTGTACCAATAGAGTATTGAAAACATTCAGATGGTCAGTAATTGAGGTACCTTCCTTCATTCGCAAACCATAAAGCTGTCGCTTCAGGAGAATCCGATTTGTCAAGGATTTCGTCATGTAGAGCTTCTCAAGCTTCGACCACAGGCCTGCGGCGGTCTTCTCTGACACAATGTTGAATAGAACGTCATCCGCCAGACATAACCGAATTGCGCTCAGAGCTCTGTCATCCAACTCATCCCATTCATCCTCCGTCAAGGAAGAAGGCTTTTTGCTTTTCCCCAACAGCGCTTTCGCCACGCCTTGTTGAATCATCAGATCGTGCATCTTAACCTTCCAGATCTCGAAATTATTCTTGCCATTAAACTTCTCAATTTCAAAACGGGCACTTTGAGTTTTCGCCATCTTGTATCAGCAAAAACACAATAATCTCCAGAACCCAACTTTAAAATAAAGAATGCCCTTTTTAAAAAAAATATATTTCCTTCACCTTCATACCATATGCAAATGGAAAAAAATAAACAATATTCAAAACTATTTATAAATGCCCTTCACCTTTCATACCATGTGTGAATTTGATACCAAATCGATTTTCATCTTTTTTAAAAAACACCACTTCAAAAAATACCGTGTGAAAATGGTGCCAATACAAATCGATTTATATTATCAAATCGATTATTGTTTAAAAACAACACTCAAATCGATTTATCACATTATTATGCCCCCCCATCGATTATGTATATCGATTTGCACTTCATATATATATATGGCACTTCATACCAATATAATATAAACGATTTGTGTTTTGTTTTTTTTTTTTTTTTTTTTAAACATTCAATAAAAAATCGATTTGACGCTGTTCAAAATGTCAAATTCAACGTTGTTCAAAATTTCAACGCACAACAGCTCTGCGCACCATCAATAATCCACGCAACAGCGATGATTGAAAAACATTACCAGCGCTGTTTTATGGTGTTAATCCTTCCACGCCTTTGCCTTCTGATCCGCGCGACTGTTCCTGAAAAGAACGCGCCAACAGCCACGCTCAACCTCCACGCAGCAGTTTTCTGTGAGTTCTGAAAAAACGCACACCAGGTTCTCTTTCCAGCGCTCGTGGTTCAACGATTATTCCAGCGCTGCATACATCCTAACGCTGCTGAGAAATTAATTGCCACGATGGGCTCTTACGCTGGGCTTTACCGCCACAACTGCACCACTGGTCGGCCAGCACCACCGTCATCTCCGCAAAAGGTTTCAACGCTGTTCATTCAGCGCACAGGTGTTTGTCCCACGCAGTTCTGGAAACAATGACCTCCACGCAGCAATACGCAGCTCTGCCACTGCGCGCTCCTCCAACATGCTCTGATACCAATTGTTGGAGATCAGATGCACAGCAAACTATAAAACAAATACTCAGCACAATAATCATGCACAGGAAACACAAAAATTAACGTGGTTCACCCAACCAATCTGGGCTACGTCCACACAACATAGGCATCGACAATTCTTTATTAATCAAACAGGAGATTACAAACTCTCACACCCTCCAAACAATCCGTATGGATACCTGTTATATAGCAAAGAGAATCTAACTGCCTCATAAATCCTCTCACATCAAATTTAGGATGCATTAACTCTCTCCCAACAACCTGGAGCTAATCTAGCAACAAATTCCTAATTTTTGTCACCTACTGAGATTTTTGACTATTTTAATAAAACTGAAAATCTCAACAGGGTTGAATCTCCCTTGCAACGTTCTAAGAATATTTCATATAATATTCTTCTCGTCAACTGGCTCTCCAAATCCTTCCAAAGTATTGGTTATTTCATCAACGTATTGGAAGTATGCAGCAATGTTGCAATCTTCTTTCATTCTGAGTTGCTCATATTTTTCTCTATAGATTTGAAGCTTTGCTTCTTTGACATTTCAATCACCTGCATACATATTCTCAAGCTTGTCCCATACATTTTTGGCGGTTTTACAACCAAGAACTTATGATAAGAAGATTCAATAAGTCCACTGATAATAATATTATTTTCTTTTGCATCATTTACCAAATTCTTCTTACCTTGTTCATCCGCGGTTGATGTAAATCCATTTTGAACAATGTCCCATACTTCATAGCCTTGCGCCAAGAGATAGACCTCCATTCTTTCTTTCCAGAGTGCATAATTATTTTCATTGAACAGAGGTACACCATTCTTGGTATGCTCCATGACCTCCTTCTAGCTGTTAAACTGTTATTGAAGGAACCAATATCTGATACCAATTGTTGGAAATACTGAGAGGGGGGGGGGGGGGTGAATCAGTATTCCTTTCAATTAGAGCATTAGTTAATCTTCAATTATTATCAGTTTTTGTACAATGATAGCAGCAAACAAAAGGAACACAAATGCACACAAGTTTTAAGGTGGAAACCCACTACAGAACAAGTTTCCCACTACGGGACAAAAAACACCTAATGATTTTCTAATAATTCTTTAATATTCAACTCCAATTGAAAATAAAGCTCTAATTTCCTAGAATATAGAAAAGCATTCTTCTCCAGCTCCCAATGGATAGACGCTCCAATGCCCTAGATTCTTCAGTAGTCAACTGAATGGATGCCCCAACTCCCAATGAGCTAAAACTCACCCTAGCACCACCCTACCACCCTCTATAAGAATAAAAGAAGAATGGACTCCCATAACAGGGAAAATGGTCCACTTTACAATGATATAGAATGATGTAGAAGAAGAATACACACTAGACCATAACCAAAACTATGACACAACCACCTAATGATGATCATAGACCTCCTGACATTGCCTCTTCAAATATTCGCAGATAGGCACTAGAACAATTTTTACAATAATGTATTTACAATGACTGAGTACAATGATACCTTTACAGTGACTGTATGCAGTGTTGCCCACTTGAAGACTTCATGTGATGAACTTCTTGCTGCTATTCTGCACCTTGGTTGCTTCTCTTGTCATGCTACCCTCTGTTGCACCTTGCTTTGCTTTGTTTCCCTAGAAAGTATGGTCCTTTGCAGCCCTTGACAACACATGATCTAGATTTGTCTTGCCTTCTAGGAGCTCGATATTGAATCTGGTGTATCTCTGTTATTTCAGATCCCCAATATCTAATTTTTGGTCCTGTAGTATTCATCTGAGTCAACTTTCCAATGCCATAGGTCTGACCCATTTTTGATTCTTCAAGAGATATTTATGCCTAATATCTCACAATGCCCTAATTATGGATTATTTCAGTAGAGTGAACTTGTACGGCATGACACATGTCACTGTTTCTTCATTCAGCTCTAAAATTGATAGAGAAAAAACTATAGTCCGTGCACTATCTACCACTTTTTACAGAATTCCCATCCGATACTCAGAGATAGATTTATGACAATTTTCCCAAGGTCACTTCTTTGATATGAAATTCAGGAGCCTGCAAAAACACTGACTTCCACAGATCCTATCTCTGAAAATATTGCGCACCTTGATCTGAAATTTTCACAAGAGATTCCTCAGGATTTCGGCTTCGCCTCATAAACATTTTAGCTTCTGAACCTTCGTAGAAAACAATTTAGAGTGAAAATTCCATGATGACCTGTTTCAGATGGCGAAATCCCTTGCATAAGGAGGATATGAGGATCACAATTTATATAAATGCTTAGGTTGACAGGGGCTTCACCAAGTGACCATGGGAGGGATTTTAGGAGCTTAAAAAAATATTAATTATGACTTTTCAATGACCCATTCCACAACCCCATGGGGTTTTAGCCCACTAACTGGGGTTACAAACTTCAAACATGAATATCTCTCAAACCCTGAAGAATTACGTGGCGTGCCATATATCAACAGAAACATCTCGATGAGAAGAAACCATCAAAAGAATTATTGACCCAGAATATAGTAATTTGGAGGTCAAAATTCCCATGCAATATTGGAGTAGCCCCTGGTGCTGCTTGGGTTGACATCAATGACAATCGTTGATCAACAGTCAATGTTGCAATATTAAATGGAAGCCAAAGGTCGTATCCATATCTTGTGAAGAATTTGATTCTCCTAATCAATTCCAACGTGTTGGTTGAACACAACTTGATTTAAGATAATAAAATCCTTTTAGAAGACAAATTTTAACATATGACTCAACATAGACCACCATAATTTTTTTTAAGAAGAATAGTTATGGTTTTTATATTAAAATTCAAAGTCGTTGGATTCCTATCCAGCTGCAAAATCATACATATCATTTCATTCATTCAAATATAGAGCTTATCACAAAAATTATGCCCATAATTTCTTTAGAATTGAATTTTCTAGCTACTCCAGGAGTTCTAACCTTCCTCGATATATTGTAAACCTTATGGTATACCCCTAAAAGCAAAATTTTAAAACACTACATCAAAGAAAATTAGCGGAAATTGTTATAACCCGGGACGTCAGGAAACTTCCCATTTGCTTTATCTGGGCAACGTTGATACTGTTTGTTGGGCTCTCCGGAGCACAGGTCCGCTTCAAGCTAGGTGCATGAGTCCATTGTTGCCAGGAGGTTAATTTTTGATCCAATCTGCTTTCCTTTGTCCTCTTGCTCCACCTGCTGGCAAAGCCTTCGAATCTCGCTCCTTAGACAAGTCATCCATTTTTCCTGTTCTGTGAGCCTGCTCTCCTGCAGCATCATCCTATCTGCAATAGCTTTATCTTTGTCTCTTATATTGAACAACAGGTTATTTAGATTGATGTGTAGGTGGGATAGTTGGGCCTCCTACTGACTGCAGATTTCTTCCACTGTTGGAGGTGAGTCTAAGGGGGAGTCTGGAGTACAGTTCCAAGGGTCCATTTCCTTCCCGCTGCTGAGATGAAGGCTTCCTAAGTTTGTGCCCAAGTCCCATGTGATCGTCTTGACGTTCCCCCCCTAAACACAAATCCGGAGCTCTTTACCAATTTCCCTCTTGAACACCACGCAGAAGTGTTTTCCGACCTTGTATCACCCACTCCCGAATGAAGCTATTCCTGAGTCACTCTTCTGCGTGCTGGGGGAATGATTCTGATAGCGGGGGAGGCCATCTATTATCTTACATCTCGAAATCAGCATTGTGTAATCTCTCGGCCTCCTTTGGTTGTACATTCTCCCGAGCAAGTTCATTTCTTTGCAAACCATATCCCTCTTGCATGTTTGCATTTGGGACCTATTCTTGCTTATGATTTTATTTGTATCCTTGGTTCCTGTGCCTTCACCCTCCACCGATATGATGTGACATGTCGCACCGTCAGCCACGTGATGGGAGGTTACAACTGGGGTGAGCCAGCTCCACCATATGTCATGCTGAGATGACTCACTCTCAACAGAGGCATGGGAGTGGGAGCTGTGACATGTGTCATGGGCGTCTGAGAGCTCTTGGATCTTGCAGAAGTTTCCCTTGGTCCTATTGGGGTTATTTCCCATTGTCTCTAGGGGAGGTTATGGATCTCAATTTCTTCTGCTAGTTTGAGCAGACATGGAAAAAGCCCCACTCCCTGATTTGGTTGTTTGTCCACCATGATGTTTAAATCCTACTTCACATGCCAGGGAGTCAAGATTTCGAAATGGAGGAGAAGGCTTTCTATGCAACACTAAATCCTAGGCTTGTGCTTCATTGTGCCTTTTTTAGGGCTAGAAAAATCCTAATTTCCCAGGCTAAGTCTCCAATGACGTGGAGGTATCTAATTTTTCTCCTTAGAGCTAGCTCTAAAGCTTTCCAGAGAGCCATTTCTTCAACCTGATTGTTTGTTTTCGTCCCTATTCCCCAAGCGAACTCTATTTTGGTTGTTCCTTCAGGGATTTCATGACTTCACTCCGCTCACATAACAAACTTATATATATATATATATATATATATATATATATATATATATATATATATATATATATATATATATATATATATATATATATATATATATATATTGAATTTTATACACAATTTGACCTCCTTGTACTCATGTCATGACTAAACAAGTATAAATAGAAGTAATTTCTCCTTCATTTGCTCATTATAACTCGACAAATAAGATATAAGAATAATTTGTGAAAGGAAATATAGAACACATTCAAGGAAATTAAAGCAACTCGATCAAGGGAGTGTAGAGAGGATCTCGAGTCAGCAACAGGAATGTTTAGGTTTCATATCTCATGAACCATAGATATGATTGAAGGAAGAAAACATGGTTTCTTTAAGGCTTTCTTGGAATTTTTAATAATATATTTTTAGAGAAATTTTTTAGAAAAATTTTGATAAGAACTCAATCCTGAATCTCTGTGGATTTCAGCCTACATCAGTAGAATATTTCAGACTAGAGGAAAGAGAAAAATCAAGTCTGTAAAAGACAAGTTCATATCTATGAAAGGACATGGTCATGAGGTTAACTTGGACTATGATTTTGGCCCTTTGAAATCTGTAACTTCAACCCTCCATGTGTTCTGTAGTCTTGGCCCTCTAGGAATAGTTTTGGCCCTCCTGAAGTAGTGTACTTGATGTATAATTTTAATGTAGATTCAAAACTACTCATGTCACACATACTAAAATATAAGACACAAATCTACTCTACTAATATGTGGAAGTAAATTCACAATCGATAACACAAATAATTAACATGCATCAAGATTCAACACACATACACATAGATATATCTAGGGGAAAGCAACTACTTAAAACACCTTACTATTTGTATTTCATTAATCAAATAATCTCGATGAATACAATATGCTTTGCTCAACCTGCACTTATCTCTTCTATCCTCTACCTGACTGATTGACTTTGGCCAACACTTAGACAATTCTCAAGCCCTCCAAGCTCATATTTCCTTGTGACTTTTGATGAGTAATTATCCCTTATTAATTAGGGAAATTTCTCATTGAGAATTGCGCATTTCCTTTAGGTCCTTCTTTGAAAGCATGCATGACCTGTACAACTTGGAAAATTCTACAACTGATAGTACACTCCCCTTGAACTCCAATCTCAAATGGGTAACTCAAATTTCATGCATGCAAGAGTTAATTTAGGTTTATTGATCAGTTAACTGGTTAAACGTTGAATATGTACACTGCTACTAGACCTCCTACTAGTTCCTCCAATAGTTGGAACTAGTTTAACTGATCTTAACTCAATTTAACTCAATTAAATTGTTACAACTAAATTTAACTCAACCTAGGTTCCTTAAATTTAGGAATCATTGTACACAACTCAAGTTCATGCCCCCAACTCAAATTAACTAATATAACTTAGTGATAATAACTCAGTTACCTCATTCAAGTTTTCTGTTGATGTGCAATTTCGATTTTCTCCTAATTTAATCAAAGGAAAAAATAAATTATGAATTTCTCGCTGCATTTTCAACACTTGACCTTCATTTGGAACTAAACCTCTACCTCTTCAAGGATAAAACCCAGTCATCCTGAAGCAAAAGTATTGGCCTCTTGTAATCCTTGGACTGAAACTCATATTGTAGCAGAGTTATAGCTCGGAGTGGAGAATTGGATTAGGTAATAAGCACAGGTTGGTGCAAAGTTTAGAATAGTTTGATGTCAGACTTGTAATAGTATTTTGCATTATATTTAAAAGTGTCATGGAGCCTCTCTCTTGTGGGTAGACTTGAAGTGATTTTGAAGATACTTTTGGATCAGTTCTCTTGTATGCATTCTTGACGTATTTTGGGCAATCTTAAAACTTCTTAGGGCAAACCTGGAGAAAATTTTGAAGTAATTCCTAAATAATTTTTTGAAATGTTTCTGGTGAAGATCTTGGAGAATTCTTGGAAGTGATTTTAGAACAAACTTTAGATAATTCTTTACCAACATCTTGTTTTTTCTTGAATATTATTAAAGCCACTTTGAATTTGACATTGGAGACATCTTGAATGCACTATGGAACAAGTCTTTTAAAGTTGATTTGGTGTAGATTTTAGAGTATAATTGAAGTAGATTTTGAGAAACACTTGGAGCAGATCATTGACCAGAATTTGAAGAATGAAGAAATAATTTTTGGGTAGATCCTTGACCAGACCTTGAAGAAGTATCTTTTTGAGCATTACTTTGACTATACCTTGAAGTGTAAAGAAGTTTCTTTGATAGAAATTATGGAAGAGATCTTAGAAAACCTTTGATATACCTTAACGAATGTACTTTAGAAAGGTTGGAGCCTAGATTAGAGGATTGGAGTCCTCATACAATGTTGGAGCCTTGCGAGAGACCAAGTTCGAGCATGGATTGATATTTGAGGATTGGAGTAATCATACAAGATTGGAGCCTTGTGAGAGACTGGGTTGGAGCCTGGATTTGTAGTTGAGGATTGGATTCCTCATTCAAGGTTGGAGCCTTGAAGAAGTAAAATATTTTGTTGTACAAGTTGGAGCTTAATTTTTTGTATAAGAGGATTGGAGTACTCGTTATTTTTATTAAAAAAAATATTTTATTGTTCTACATCTTGTGTTTTGTTTTAACTAGAGATCTTAATTGGCATAATCTAACAATTATAAAGAAATATTGATTCACCCCCTCTCAATATTTGCAACAAACTTTTGGTTATCATCAAAAGGACAGCCAAATATTTTAACTAGTGGTCTCAATTGTCACTCCACTTTATGACTAAAGTGCATATTACCCCTCACTTGAATGTTACGAATTCCACTATTTTAGATTGATACCTATACAATAAAATTTAAATGAAACAAAAAATAGAGGAAAATAGTTAAAATAAAAAAATAAAAAAACAAAGACAAACAAAATTTACTACTCCTTTGTTACAAAAAAAAATCTTAAACAATGAACTAGAAGTAAAAAAAAACAATAAATAGAAAAAAAAAGGGAAATAGAGAGGAACTGCTAAAATGGAAAAAGGGGAAAATAGGGCTTCTATAGCTAGCTCTCCAAACGTCTTTAACACAAATTATAGGATGAGATAAACCCAATTTATGATTGCATCTACAAGAAAAGTTGAATGGTGCTAAAACTTCCACCTTTGCACTTGCATCTACGTTTGGTCTTGGTTTTGTTTTGGTGCTTTCCCTGTTGTTGTCTTTGTATCTTTGACCTTTGCTTGTGTTCCTGGTGAGAATTATTATGCATATGTCATTGATGTTGTGTAAACTAAAATTGATTTAATATTTTCCAGTTCGCAAGCAATTGGTTATTCAATGTATGTTTTCACTAGCCAACTCAATCTTCAATTCGATCTGGAACAAGCTCCCTAGAATAAGTTAGCATAAAACTTGTTTTTAAACTGAATCAATTGGTTAGGGGTCAATGCTATATTTAAAACCTTGTAAAACAATGAAAAAAACAAAAACAAAAACAAAAAATAGAAATTAAAAAAAACAAAAACAAAAACAAACAAACAAACAAACATTTATATATATGTATATATATAATTTTATATATAATTATATATATAATTGAAAAAATTAAAAAGAAATCTTTAAAAAAATGGTACTTACACGAAAAAATAGAGTATCAAGATTATATTAGAATATACGATTAAATTAGAATATAAATGCTATGAAAAAATTTGGATTAAGACATAAATAATAATAAGAAACTATGAAATGAATAACAAAAATTTAAATAACCAGCATCATATTTTTCTTAAAATTTAATTACAATCAAAAATAAAATTATAATTCTATATGTATCATTAAAAAAAAAAACTTAAAAACAATGTAGTACCTATAAATTTCAATTGATTTGAAATCACACCCTTAATTATTATTTTTATTATAACCAAAATAATAAAAGCAAACCTCAATCCAACAAAAATACTATTAATAAAATCATTTTCATTATAATCAAAATCAACCTTAAATTAAAAAGGTTATTAATAAAACCATTCCTTAAAGAATTAAATGCTATTACAAAAAAAAAACTATTAAAAAAATCATTTTCATTATAATCAAAATCATCCTTAGATTAAAAAGGTTATTAATAAAACCATTCCTTAAAGAATTAAAGGCTATTAAAATATATATATATATATATATATAATATGAAAAAATAAAAAATAATGGAAAATCATCCCACTATGAAAAACAATATTAATAAAATAAAATTAAAATTAAAAATATTATTTAATAAAATTATAATAAAAATGTGAAATATTGATAACAATTTGAAGAAAATTCAATACAAATTTTGAAAAATATATAAAATGAATTTGAAAAGAAAAAACAAAATAAATATCAAATAAAAATTATTAAAAAAATTTAATAAAACAAATTATAAAAAAAAATAGACAAATAAATCAAGGGAAAAAGTTTTACTGTTTTTCTTTGTTATCAAAAGGTGATTATAAGAATCTTGTTCTCATATTTATAAGGTTTTAATTGTAACTATATAGATTCATCAATTTAATACGAGTTGAGAGAGATCAAATTTCTTCACATGTAAATTTTTTAGTGTAAAATACAATGTATTATTTTTTATTGTTTAAATTGTATTTTTGAGTATAAGACCAAATAAACATTTTAACCATAAAAACTTAGTTTTTTCATGATATATATATAACATGTATATCTAGACTTCTTATGACACAAATTAAAATGGTTTTTTATTATTAACATATTTTTAAGTATATGTCAATATTAATTCGTATGAAAATATTTGATAAATAACTAAATTATAAGATATAAACATCTTACTAACACACTTTTTTTTACTTCTAATTACTTTACAACATATTCATTTTTTTTATTATAGTCAACATTATTTTTCTATTTAGAACATAATTTTTAACTTTAATTTTTATTTTAAAGGGGAATAGGCGAACAACTTACATATCACGAACAAACTTACACATCCCTCTCATACTGGGCTATAGAATAAGCTTCTCAACTCAATGATACCAATTATTAAAATAATATATTTTAATAAATTGTAATTATTTTTTAATAATGATATTAAAAATATAACTTATATTTTGAAAGTTGATTTTAAGTTTTTGTTAACAACATTTTAAAGTTATAAAACCCCAACATCTAATGAATTATTTATTAATATTTTTTTATTCAATAATGTATAGAAATGTAATTTGTTTTGTGTAGGAAACATACATTGCAAAGAAGTAATTTTAATTTTAATAATAAGTTTTGAATTGTGTATTAATATTTTTTTTATTTTTTTTATTTATCCTAGAAGCGGGTGACACGCTTGACATGGGTGGACAGCAAATCCCAACTCACACGGACTGCGGAGATCCTCAAAGCAATCCACCACTGGCTACGGATCCAATCACAGTTACCGCCTCGCACGATCCTCGCAGAAACATCGATCACACAGAATGGACAGGCCTGGTGTCACCTGACTCGGACCATCACCTCACCCTTACCTCCATTAATGACCATGTTGCATAATCATTATTGCAACCTCGCTCACACCTCTGCGTCTGCCCATCAGCTTGAACCTCTCACACAAATCACTCATAGCCTCTTTGACATGCCTCATCCGCATTCCTATATATCCTCCCACTCTCAGCGCCTTCCATCCATCATCTGCTCTCCGCTACATTTTGCTCATCTGATTTAGAAGCTCACTGAAACCAATCAGTTGCGTAGTCCAAGTCCTAGAGTGAAGCTATGCAGATCCCCTTTTCCTGGTGCATTGCATCCTGCACACCTTCCCCCCAGCCTCTGCAGTCTTTCTGGCCCCTATGCTCCCCCTGCCACCCTTCCCAAGTCTGCAATGGCTCCTAGGTTGCGCCAAAGCACTATCCGTGGAGGTAAAAGAGGGTCTCTCCCAGGCTACTACCATCGTGGCGAGGACAATCATCTCGAATGGCTTGAGGGCTCCTCAACAAACTCCCCTGCAAGCCATCCTTCTGGTCCGAAGCAGTGTGCTGACTCCTCTAGGAGCCCAGTGACAAGAGAAAGATGTGGTACGAGGAGGTCCACCTTTACCTCCAGGGCTCCCTCTCCATAGAGCATCCCGGCACCTCCGAAAATCCCTGCACAGGAAGCTAAAGACTCAGACATTTGGATCATGGATTTCGATGGCGTCTAGACGAAGGTCCCACAAGGAGTAGATCCAGACTCTCCCATCCTCTATGCTCCGTCAAAACTCCCCATTTTCACTGCTGCTGAAGTGGAAGCTGTCAAGGAAACGGCCATCGCGTAGGCCCCTGCCTGTGCCATCCTCGAGGATGCTCCCCACCGCAGTGATGATGAGGACGCATAATTTTTGTGTTGTTGCTCAATTCTTTTTTGTTTTTTGTCATGTGTGCCCATAAGGCCACACTATCTTGTCCTCCTCTCATGCTCCCAATTGTATCATCACTACTACGCACACAGTCATTTTTGCTCACAAGTTTTGTCTAGGCCAGCCCCCTATGCGGCAACCCAAAATCAGTGTAACAAAGGTAGGGATTGGTTAAGCGCTTCTTACCAACCCTGCCTGTAAACTATGTATTTATATGTTTCTGAATTAATAGATTAGCACAACTTACCAAAAAAATATATTTTTTTAATTTAATAATGTATAAAAATGTAATTTGTTTAGTGTGTTTTTTTAATATATATTTTGTAAAAAAAAAGCCTAAATCATATAATTTATAAAAAAAATATCATATAAACTTACAATTTTGATGTTGATTTTTTCCAGTTGTATATGTAATTAAAGTGTATTAACATTTATGTATGTGTAATAAGTTGAAAAAATATTGTTTGAATAGTTACCATGATGATAATATCATCTTTTATATTTTTTGTTCTGGGTGAATACATTGAATAAATTTGGTGGTATAGATATGATTTTCTTAAATGATATGAAGTCAATGATTGACCAAGTGATGGAGACTAAGGGATCTGTGATGGAGCAATGTCTCAAATAGTTAGATGTGGAGGAAAGAAATAAGTTTTTTCATGTGTTTTTATTTTTTCTAGCGTGAGTCTAGTCAAAACTATGTATTGTGTGGGTATTTATTAGATGTGGAATTTAATTATATATCTAATAAGTGTTCACACTCAAAATTTGAGAAATCCTACAAGAAGATAAGTAAAAATACAACTTTTTTCTTTCTTTTACCTTAAAAATTCATAGCTTTTATATTATTTTTTGGGTAAGTGTTATATTATTTGGGGATGGTTGGACAGACCCAAGGATGGGGGGCAAGCCCAACGATGGTGGGCAGACCTACCCATGGTTTTGGGCATGATATCTTTTCCCATGGTATTTTGTAGATCGGGTCAAGGGATCTTGGGTTATGCTCTAATCCAGGGTTAATGGATTGAGGTTTATGAATGCTTCAGCATGCATATAATGTATTATAACATTGAAAGGAATATAATAAAAAATCAATCTAGTTTTCCCAGTTTTGGTTTCTTGGAGAAAAATTTATATGTATCTTTTATGTTCTCACCATTGTAAATGTTTTTTTTTAAGAATTCATTTGCATTTAATTTTTGTATAGGGTTAAAACCTTCATTATTATTACTATTATTTTATTATTTTTCTTAAGAGGCCCATTTTAGAACACAAATTCACCTAATGCAAGACCATAGATGATCAACACATAACATAAAATTCTTTAAGACTGGAATACATATATAATCATAGTTAAAGAAGGAAATACTATAAGGTCCTCGTAAGAAGATCAAGACTTTGTGATATCGTCCCTTCAAGATATTGGAAAGGGTGGGAGATAATGCCTACAAACTTAGTATACAGTTATAAATGTGCATTTACACGATAGTGAATGTAGAATCTAAAACTTTATGAACCTTCCATGCTAGATTAGGAAGATGAACATGTCCTACCTTCCATAGAGGATTTAGCTCCACATGCTTTGGCATAGTTGAAAAAGGATTCAATGTTGCAAAAGAGGTCTAGATATACAAGACAGAGGCAACATGACCTTTGGAAAAATGGATTGAAAGAACAACAAGGGAGGTGGATGAAAATTTTCCTCAAGTCATTTAGTAAAATATTTTGGGGACCAAAAGTCTAAGAAAATGGAAAGGTATGATCGATATTGGATCATTATATTATTTAACATCCATCTCGATGCTTTCAGGGTGGAAAAATTCGAGGAATTAACTTAGAAGACCAATTTTATAAGAGAAACCCAACTTGGGGAATTGGGGTTTGAACCTTCTAGGGTCATTTATAGATTTTAAATGATACTTTTTGGGGTAAAAGTTTCTTACTTAAGTGTTGGATCGATGGTTTTTTTTTACACACTGACTTTTCCAATCGTGCAAGAATCATGTTATAAGAGTTTGTATGCAAAATTGATGCATAATGGAAGTTGACCTACCATGTCTGACCAAAATGGCATGAGTTGATGTTATGCCAACCCCCATTACTCCTAGAAAAAGGGATAGCCACATGAAGACTATGAAAAAAATTATAGAAGGGTCAAATTTGTAGTTCTAGTTCAAGAGTTGAAGGAGCCAAACCTGGGCCCTAATTGGCTATCGAGCTATATCATAATTGAGACACTAGAGGGGAAAAGGGTTCAATTCTATTCAATTGTATCATGTTCCATATAAGCATAGAGAAACATGGGAGTGGGAGTGAAAGAGCATAATATATAAACTTATCTAGCTTAAATCTCAGGAAACTCCACATAGAGTTCCTTCCTAATATATATTAGATCACTATAATTTTCCATCCATCTCAATGCTTTCAGAGTGGAAAAATTGGAGGAATCAATGTACAAAATCAATTTTAATGTTGGAACCTAGTTTGGAAAATTAGGGTCTAAAACTTTCCATAACCATTTTCAGGCCTTATATGACATTTTTTGGGGTAAAATTTTCCACTTAAATATTGGGCCCCATGCTATTTTTTGCTTGATGGGGCCTAGACCCAGGTTCAGATATGGTTACGCGAACCAACAAAACCCACTATTTCCGACCCTTTAGGCAACGATCTGATGCGCAGACCGAAGTCTCGCCTGAGGAAATATTAGGAGATGCTAGAACCAAGTTTTTACATCCATAGGGAAAATGGATTATGGCTTTATGACTTATCTTCATTTCAACACTTAACAGAACTTCGCAGAACAACTATGATAATTATACAGTCATTTTTCAACACTTCTTTTGAAATATCTTGTAGATTGCGTGATTTTACTTTAACAACCATAAAATGGCATAAATAACCATAAACATGACTTTGCGATGCAATTATGTATAACAAACCTTAATTCAGCACAGTTGATATCAAAATACAAGTAAATCAAACACATAAACACATAGCATAGATATGTCTTCAAATTATTCTATTATTAATCAGATCTTCTTAGTACAACCCTTTCCGCCCTGCGCACTCAACTGTAAGGGTCTGTGCACTCAGCTGCAGACTTTCTAAGATCTATGTGCACTCAGCAGCAGGTGTCGTCCCTTTCCCACAACAATAGAATACAAACTCAAAATAACATTACATCCAAGTGAATTCTATCATGAGTTTTTGACTTGGTGAGTTTTTGACCTCTTACTTCTAGACTCCTTATATAGCTATCTATTTTACAATACCATGGTCTAAAAACCATGGGCGGAGCTCAAGGTATACAAAATTATCCCATCCCTTTACAAAATAAGGGGCTTTGACCCACCCCAAAGTCCTAATACTCTAACATAGCTCCACATTTTGCGCTCTGCTCCTCTATCCACAGAGTCTTTCTCAAAATATTCTATCGAAGGGTACCATGTCCAACAGGTCCCCAACACAAAAATGTGACTCATTCTGAGTCACTCTCCCAGTGTGCCCTCGATATTTTCTTTGATGTTGTTCAAGGCATCCTACAAAATCGGAACTATTTCGGTAGACTACTTCTCAACTTCATGGATTTCGGTCATCAACATCTCAGTGGTTTTCAATGCGATTTTTGTGGCAATCTCCTTTTGTGTCTGGCACAGTCCTTTTAGATTTTTCTCGACAGACTGCGATAGCTGACTGGCTTCAGCTTCCCATGGATTCTTTCTAGCTGTGATAAGTTGTTTTTTTCTGTGCAGCTCATCGATCTATTCTTGCAAAAAATTACCCTCTTGGAGACGGGAATATCGATGTATTGGTGTTAAAGTCTTCGCGATGACCTTAATGTCGTCCATCTGTTCCAGTTTCTCACGAATTTCCTCTTCAATATTATGCACCTGAGGGTCCTCCTGCAGTAATGCCCATACGTCCATAATATCTTCAAATATTTGAGTACATTCTTGGACTATGGATTCAATATGTTCATTAGCAGCCTTAATCTCCTCTGCACGCTAATCCCAGACCTATGGTGTAGTCGTGGGCTCCAATTCCATTTGCAACTCAATGATCTTCATCTACATCTTGAGTCACACCTTGTCGACTTCGGATTTGGAATCCTTGACTTTCATTATGATCTTTTCCACATTTTCCTTTGGCGTTGATGCAACTTGAATTTGTAAATTAGGAATTTTGTTGCAAACCTTAGTGATAGTGGCATCCAGCTTCTACATGTGCACATCTTCCTCATTGTGTTCTTGTACAGCCTGTTTCTTTTCCTTATCCATCATTTTCTTTTCCTACTTAACATATTGGATAATAAATAGGGCACGTTTCTCTCTTATCTTAAAATATTCAGTAACTCCCTAGTGGAACTCGTGCAATGTTTTCAACGGGAGCATAGCAAGGTTGACCCTGGCGTATAGCCATTGTTCCGCCTACGCCAGTTGCTCAGTAGTGTCAAAAAATAAGGTACCTGCCGGTATCAACACCGTGTGGGTATCATTTGTAATCTCTAGCTCTTTCTCTATTGTCAAATCCCCTTATTTTGTAAAATGGATGGGATAATTTTGTATACCTTGAGCTCCGCCCATGGTTTTAGGACCATGGTATTGTAAAAGAAAGGACTATATAAGGAATCTAGAAAGTCGATAAATCATATAACTCATGATATAATTCACTTGGATGTAACATTATTTTGAGTATGTATTCTATTGTTTGTGGGAAAGGGAAGGTACTTGTTGCTGAGTGCGCGGAGACCTTAGAAATTCTGCAGCTGAGTGCGCAGACCCTTGCAACTAAGTATGCAGGGAGGAAAGGGTTGTATGAAGAATATCTTAGTAATAATAGAAGATAGTTATGTGTTTATGTGTTTGCTTTACTTTTATTTTGATTACATATGTGGTGATTTAAGGGTTTTATACATAATTGCATCGTGAATTCTTGTTTATGGTTATTTATGTTGTTTTATGATTGTTAAAGTAAAATCGCGTAGTATGCAAGATAGTTTAATAAGAAGTGTTGAACAAAGATTGTATAATTAACATAGTTGTTCTGTGAAGCTATGTTAAGTATTTAAAGGAAGATAATCCCTAAAGCCACACTCCATTTTCCCTCTGTATGCATAAACCTGGTTCTAGCATCCCCTAATATTGCCTCGAGTGAGACTTTGGTCTGCGGAGTAGATCGTTGCCGAAAGGGCTGGTAGTAGTGGGTTTTTTTGGTTCGTGAAGCCATATCTTAACATAGGTCTAGGCCCCATCAAGCCAAAAATTTCTATTCTACACTTAGATACCTTTCCAATGGTGTAAGAAAGATATTAATCAAAGTTTATATACAAAATTTATGCCTCCTGGAAGTTGACCTATCACCACGATTGCCCATCATAATTCTAAAGGATGCCATGTCAACCCTTTTTACTAATGGAAAATGGGCTAGCCAAATCAAGATTATGAAGAAGAATCTAGAACGGACAATGTTGTAACTCTTGTTGAGAATTGAAGGAGTCAAACTTAACCCCTAGTTGGCTAACGAGCTATGTTATAACTGAGCCACTAGGAGGGAAAATGGTTCCATTCATTTCAATTGTATATTGTTTCACAATAGAGTATAAAAACTTAGGAGTAGAAGTGGGAGTGAGAGAGCATAATAGATGGATTTAGTGTCTAAAGAAACCAATCAAGCCACAGTTTTGATGGAACGCCACTAAGATTGCTTTCTCCTTTATACTTTGCATTAATTCCATTCCAAACAAGGTATAGAAAATAAATCTTATCTTCCAAGTGGATTTTCTGAGAGCATATCTTGCATTCATTGTTCTTTATTTTTCACATTTTTATCTATTACATGCATAGATGGAAAAACACCAATTAATAAATATGGAATATAAGTAAATTAACCTTCATAGTATAGATTTCAATCTATTTTTATAAAATTTGTTGCAATGAACTGTCCAATGGAATATTCACAATACTTTATGGCTCATATTAGTATGAGAAAAGGTTTGTTTGGTAATTTTGTGGAAATTTTCTATGGATATAGAAATCAATTTAAGAAAGAAGTTTAAAATCCCAACCATGGATGACAAAGTTGTTAATAATAATCGTCGAGATCTGACAAAGGAGAGATTCTCAACACTAGAAACACATGTCATGGATATTTGTTGCAATATGGGTCTCCTTATGGTGGTTCTATCAAACAAGCTTGTGATAGAACAAGATAGAGGTTTCAACTTAGAGGTCAAATCAAAGGGAAAATTGGAGGTTCATGGATATCTAGAGGAGTCGAAGAAAGAACTTGAAATAGAGTAGCCATGTTCGAGTGATTTGAATCATTCACTTTCTCTCTTCAAGATGGAAGCAAAGGTGGGTATTACACTGTATCAATATGATATCGATGCTTTAAAATTAAATCTTTGGTTGCAACAATTATAACTGTACTTTAGTGTTCACCATAAATATGAGAACTAAAAATATCATTTTCTAAATTGAATTCAAGGGGTTATTCCCTAACTTGGTGGGAATTCCATACAAAGTCACTTAGGATGGATGGTGATTCCCTAGTGAATAAGTGGGAGGACTTTAAAATATTCATAAATTCCTAATTCTACCCTATCAAGTATGTGGAGAACCAATGGATTTGATGACTCTACTTCAGATAGAGGTAAGGGAATAGTGTACATGAGTACATCATTGAATTCAGGAATGTTTCCATCATGTTGGGTATCTCTCCCAAGAGCCAAAATTTTCTCCTCAAGTATATGGGGATATATGCACTGATCTACAAAAACAAGCGATATTTTTCAAGCCAATAAAAATGGATGAGGCTTTGTATAGGCATAGTATCAAAAAAATCATAGGCCAAAAGAAAGGACGATTAAGTGGTTCGAAATAGAAAGAGCACCTATAAGCTTTTGAGGAAGGGGAAAAGAAGTGTAAAGAGGAAAAGGACAAGAAGATAATAACCATTGCACATCAGGGTATGGATCCTATTAATCATTTCAATCATTGTAACATCAATAGTCACACGAAGCATAAGCATTGGAAATTACACAAGAGTTGAACCCAAAATATTGAAAGAAGGATGGGAAGAAAAAGAAACATCTTGCCATAAATTCAAGTAATTGGGTGGAAATAAAATATGATGTGGTTGAGAATATAGTCTGCACATCAATGCAGAAGAAGGTGAATTTTAATATCTTTCATCATCAAGAAGAGAATGAAATGACCAAGCTCTTTTATATTAAGATCTAAGTTAAGAATTCAAATATTGATTCCTTATTTCACTCAGGTTCATAGTCAAACATCATAATAGTGAATATGGTCAACAAACTTGGATTGAAGGTTTGTAATCATTCCAACCCATATCCTTGGGATGTGTAAATATGGATGTATAAATAAAGATAACAAACAATTCCAAATAAAATTAATATCCATGCTAATTTTATTAATGAAGAAAAACTAGCCTCCACTTGTTGTTTGTGGAGTTGTGTTTGGAGTCCCTATATGTATATGCAATATGGAATTTTCATGTGGAGAGCGAACCAGTACCACCTCGTCAGGGATGGGAAGTAATCCATCATCAACATGCACAATGGTAAGTCTAAAATTTTGTTGGTAAGAGTTAACCAAGCTAAGAAATTGATTAATGCTAGGAAAAATTACACTCCATTATTTTCAAGACAAAATCAATATAATGATAGGTCAATAAGGGAAAATTCATCCCCATAGGGGTGTACTAAATAATAGAAACAACCATTGTAAGGGTTTTGATAGCAATGCACGGGATTTTTTTAGAAACCTAAAGGGATTCCACCTAATAGGGAAGTGAAGCAAAATATCTAGTTGTTGTCGAACTCTCCATTTTTTAATATTGGGTTGTACAACTAATCCATTATGTAAGAAAATGAAGTGAAGAAGCAGTTGTAATAGCTACTAGAGTGGGGTGTGATTCAACTAAGAAACTCACCTTGTGGCTCACCCGTCATAATCATGCCAAATAAGGATGGGACTTCGTGAATTGGCATAGATTACACTCAAGAATAGGTACCCCATACTCAGGATCGATGATCAGTTGAATTGGTTGCAACAGGAAAAATAATTCACCAAGCTAGATTTAAAATCAGAGTATCATCAAGTGTGAGAAAGGAAGAATATACTTGGAAGACTGCCTTCAAAACTAGACAAGGTTTGTATGAGTGGTTATTCATACTATCTGGTCTATACAATGCATTAGTTACATTCATGAGATTAATTAATGACGTATTGTGCCCTTATCTAGATTCATTTATTATTTTTATTTAGATGATAGATTGGCTTACAGTGCTACCTAGTAGGAGCATATATCATAATTTGAAGAACCCAAAGGCTTTGAAGAAGTTAGCCACTGGAAAGTCTCAGATTATGTAAGTTTTAACAATAGTAATTCGTGTATTTACGGTATGTGATTCGTGGAAGAGATCTTAGGATAAATCTTGCAAATATGGAGGCCATCATGAAGTGGTCGGTGCTTACAAATATTTTTGAATTTGGGAGTTTCATTAGTGAAACATAACACCTTAATAAATTCATAACTTCATTTTTTGCAGCAGTTGCACCACTCCACACAATAAGCAGTAAGAAAAATCTCCATTGGGGAAAGGATCAACAAAAGGCCTTTGAATAATTGAAAAATAAAATCAGTCAAGCACTAGATCTTGCATTACCAAACTTACCCACTTGCCTTTTGAAGTGAAAAATAATGCAAGTGGGTAAGTTGTGGGAGTGATCTTGATGTAGATAAATTCCTATGCTACAATTCTAAATTATTGCATGTGGTGGTTCTCAACTTCACTACCTACAACAAGGAGCTCTATGCTCTAGTGCAATCTATCAACAATGTACAATGGGAAAGTACACCACAATCCACACAAATCACTAGCAATTATAGTACATTCATGAATAGTGTAAGTTACAGTCAACCAAAGACTACGATTTGATGGAATTCTTATAGTAGTTTCATTTAGTGATCATATATAGGAAGAACAACACAAACAAATTGGTCAACGTGCTTTCAATGCCACCCACATCAAAATTTACAACTTTGGGAACTATGATGCACATAGATATTTTCACCCATGTCACATAAAGAGAGGCATATTCTGAGGATGAGCACTTGAAAGATGTGTTTAAGTAATTTTAGATCCAAATTCGTGCAAAAATAGGAGAGATAACACAATTGGAAATCATATTTAGAATATATTACTCTACAAGATAGAAAATTTGTTCCTAAAGGTGAATACAACAAATCAAAGAGGCTCACACCACCAAGGTTGCGGGGCATTTTGGTGTAAGGAAGACAATGGCCAACTTATAGAGGTATGTGTATTGGCCCAAATGCAATAAAATGTAGTTAGGCTCATTAGATACACTTCATTGTATCAGCAAGACTAGTAAAAGGAAACAAGTCCATACCATCCCTTACTTGTACCCACTCATTCTTGGGAAATTATTTTCATAGAATTTGTGGGATGCCTACCAACTAGGAAGGGACGTGACTACTTGTTCATGGTAGTTGAAAAGTTCAATGAGATTTACATTAGCGAAATTTTGAGGTCTAAAATGGGCCTCCTAAGAAATATTATAAAATAATAGTGGAAATAATAAAATAAGATTAAATTACATCATCAAGTTTTGGAGGGAAAAAATAAAATACTACTTTTTTAACTTGTATTTTCAACTTATCTCCTTGTGATTTTAGTCAAATTTCTAGGAGCACTCGCTAGATGTGGAATTTAATTTTCCATTTAAGGAGTACACATGTTTAATATTTTTTATGGACCCTACTACAAAAAAAAAATGTGAAATACATGAAAAACGTGATTGCAATCGGGTGAAAATGTGAAGTTGGGTTACACTTTTATGAGAATCGGGGGCAGAATATTTCGGCCGAAATTTTACAAAAGTTCGCACGAACTATTAGAGAGTTTGGCCAAGCTTTCAAAATTAGTACGGCCAAACTCATTCTTCCATTTACATTGACGGCGTACTGAAGGCGTGGGCAAACAGATTTTTGGCCAGAGATGGGAAAACCGGCAACAAAATTTCGGCCGAACTTTTAAAATAGTTTGGTTGAACTCATATTTTATAAATATATTGGCCCGCAAAATTTTATAGGTTTCTTGTTCACATCTGTCTCACGCGTCTGATTCTTGTTCATTTGTTGTTGTTGATGCTATATTGCGCTCTGTGGCTTTTGTTGTTGCTCCGTTGCACTCTATGGCTTTTTCTGTTGCCCTATTGCGCTCTGTGATTTGGAGTTGCGCCGCGATGACTTTCTACAAATTTCCAAGTATGTATCTGCATATCTATGCTGATAGCATGTAAATTTCTGCTATAAATTAAATTTACATTATTTGAACATTAAATGAAATAGTAGCAGTGAAAATTAAGAGATTTTTGATATGAAACAGTAGTAGTGAAAATTAAGGGCTTAGTTTATTAAGCTTTTTGATATGAAACAAAAGCAGTGAAAATTAAGGGCTAAGTTTATTAAGCTTTTTTATATGAAACATTAGCAGTGAAAAT
This sequence comes from Pinus albicaulis, assembly GCA_034641835.2. Lineage (NCBI taxonomy): Eukaryota > Viridiplantae > Streptophyta > Pinopsida > Pinales > Pinaceae > Pinus > Pinus albicaulis. The sequence goes on along the minus strand of CM076584.1, from coordinate 1,511,594,671 downwards.
TAGGCCCGGCTTAGTTTATTAAGCCTTTTACTATGAAACAGTAGCACTGGTGTCTGTTTGTTTAGATACCATATTTTCATTCCTTAGAATCAGAATCTAATGCTCTTTCCCTTTTGGCTGGGCTAGGAGAAAAATCATGGAATAACTGTTTATTATCAAAATATAATGCTCTAGAAGATCATGGAATAACTATTTGACATAATGCCTCTGATACATGGCCCCATTTGTTGCAGCGATGACAAGTATGCAAATAAGATTCTCAAACGATAAGCTCCAATTTTTTGGACTACGATGTTTACAATCCAATCTATCATTGAATATTTATCTAATTATCCCTGCAAATATTTTATACAGAATTGGGACACACGGCACATGAGATCATAGCTTCGTTGGCTTCCATGACGAACAATCTTCGGCCAAAACCAAGTTTTCATATTCTCTTCACTCGCCAATCAATCCACTGAGACATTAAATAAATTTGTCTGTTCATTTAATAATAGTGCGCATGTTGAGTATAAAAAAATTTAATCTACAGCATTAGACAATCTCTCAAAATCTATTATTTACATCTAAATGGCATGGTATTCCCTGCTGATGGATTATAACAGTTTATGCAACAGTAAAGTATAACTAACAACAAAAATAGCAGCGAGTAACAAATTCTCTCAAACTGAAGAATAGGAAAGTTGAAAATATCCATGGAAAAAGAAAGTTAAAAATATGGCTCTCTATCTCCCTCTCTCTCGAAGCTGGATTATAAAATTTTATGCAACAGTAACGTATAACTGACAACAAAAATAGCAGCGAGTAACAAATTTTCTCAAATTGAAGAGTAGGAAAGTTGAAAATATCCACAAAAAAGGAAAGTTAAAAATATGAATCTCTATCTCCCTCTCTCTCGAAGCTGATCCTCTTTGTCATTAAAGTATCAGTCACTCCAAGAGTCTGAGTCTTGAGTCTGTAAGAAATTTCTTATATAATGCAATTGTTGAAGTTTGATGTATAATTGTGAGCCTGTGAGCTTGAGTTGATATGAAACAATATCTTGAGTCTGTAAGAAATTTCTTATATAATGAAAGTGTTGAATTTTGATGTATAATTGTGAGCCTGTGAGCTTGAGTTGATATGAAACAGTAGCAGTGAAAATTAAGTGCTTAGTTTATTAAGCTTTTTGATATGAAACAGTAGCAGTGAAAATTAAGCCCGGCTTAGTTTATTAAGCCTTTTAATATGAAACAGTAGCACTGGTGTTTGTTTGTTTAGATAGTACCATACTTTCAATCCTTAGAATCAAAATCTAATGCTCTTTCCCTTCTGGTTGGGCTAGGAGAATTTATGCATTCTTTAAACTACTCAACTATTTTATTACACCATATGAATCATTTCTATATATCTCCCATTTTAATGGGGTCTATCACATTTCGAGAAAGACACATTAGCCATAAAATTTTCCCATTGAAACCAAAAGTGATTTGATACAAAACATAGGTTTTAACGGTATATAGTTAATTGTTTCAAATAGATTCTTAATAAAATGAAAAATATTCAATGTAAAACACATGCATTAACATATAATTGTGATATTTTCCCTTATTTCCAACTTAGTGGACATCCTTCTAGAAAAATCCCTTTTAATGAAGTAGATATGTCCATAGTGATCCATTGATATTTGTTCACCAACAACTATTTCATTTTGGATTTGTATATCTCAAAACTATGCTCATCGAATTTATGCATTTATATCTTTAAACTACTCAACTGTTTTATTAAACCATAGGAATCATTTCGATATATCTCCCATTTTAATGGGGTCTATCACATTTCGAGAAAAACACATTAGCCATAAAATTTTCCCATTGAAACAAAAAGTAATTTGATACAAAACATCTAGGTTTTAACCTTATATAGTTAATTGTTTCAAATAGATTCTTAATCAGATGAAAAAATATTCAATGTAAAACACATGCACATTAACATATAATTGTGATATTTTCCCTTCGTTCCAACTTAGTCCATCATTCTATAAAAATCCCTTTTAATGAAGCAAATATATCCATAGTGATCCACTGATATTTGTTCACCAACAACTATTCCATTTTGGACTTATATATCTCAAAACTACGCTCATTGAATTTATGCATCTATATATTTAAACACAACTATTTTATTACACCATAGGAATCATTTAGATATATCTCCCATTTTAATGGGGTCTATCACATTTCAAGAAAAAACACATTAGCCATAAAAGTTTCCCATTGAAACCAAAAGTGATTTGATACAAAACATAGGTTTTAACCTTATATAGGTAATTGTTTCAAAAAGATTCTTAATAAAATTAAAAATATTCAATGTAAAACACATGCATTAACATATAATTATGATATTTTCCCTTCTTTCCAACTTAGTGGACATCCTTCTAGAAAAATACCTTTTAATGAAGCAGATATATCCATAGTGATCCACTGATATTTGTTCACAAACAACTATTCCATTTTGGACTTTTATATCTCAAAACTATGCTCATTGAATTTATGCATCTATATTTTTAAACTACTTGAAACTATTTTATTGCACCATAGGAATCATTCTGATGTATCTCCCATTTTAATTGGGTCTATCACATTTCGATAAAAACACATTAGCCATAAAAGTTTCCCATTGAAACCAAAAGTGATTTGATACAAAACATAGGTTTTAACCTTGTATAGTTAATTGTTTCAAATATATTTTTAATAAAATGAAAAATATTCAATGTAAAACACATGCACATTAACATATAATTGTGATATATTCCCTTCTTTCCAACTTAGTGGACATCCTTCTAGAAAAATCCCTTTTAATGAAGCAGATATATCCATAGTGATTCATTGATATTTGTTCACCAACAACTATTTCATTTCGGACTTATATATCTCAAAACTATGCTCATTGAATTTATGCATCTATATCTTTAAACTACTCAACTATTTTATTTCACCATAGGAATCATTTCGATATATCTCCCATTTTAATGGGGTGTATCACATTTCGAGAAAAACAAATTAGCCATAAAAGTTTCCCATTGAAACCAAAAGTGATTTGATACAAAACATAGGTTTTAACCAAGTATATAGTTAATTTTTTCAAATATATTTTTAATAAAATGAAAAATATTCAATGTAAAACACATGCACATTAACATATATTTGTGACAGTTTCCCTTCTTTCCAACTTAGTGGACATCCTTCTAGAAAAATCCCTTTTAATGAAGCAGATATATCCGTAGTGATCCACTGATATTTGTTCACAAACAACTCTTCCATTTTGGACTTTTATATCTTAAAACTATGCTCATGAATTTATGCATCTACATTTTTAAACTACTTGAAACTATTTTATTACACCATAGTAATCATTTCGATATATCTCCCATTTTAATGGGGTCTATCACATTTCGAGAAAAATACATTAGCCATAAAAGTTTCCCATTGAAACCAAAAGTAATTTGATACAAAACATAGGTTTTAACATTATATAGTTAATACAATTACAAATAGATTCTTAATAAAATGAAAAATATTCAATGTAAAACACGTGCATTAACATATAATTGTGATATTTTCCCTTCTTTCCAACTTAGTGGACATCCTTCTAAAAAATCCATTTTAATGAAGCATATATATCCATAGTGATCCACTGATATTTGTTCACCAACAACTATTCCATTTTGGACTTATATATCTCAAAACTATGCTCATTGAATTTATGCATCTATATCTTTAAACTACTTGAAACTATTTTATTACACCATAGGAATCATTCTGATATATCTCCCATTTTAATGGGGTGTATCACATTTCGAGAAAAACACATTAGCCATAAAAGTTTCCCAAATTATTTTAGTCTGTCTATTGAGTGTTAACTTCTACAAGTTCTAAAGGCAGAGTATGTAAAGGGCCAGGTAGCCTTTGGATCTCATCTTTTCTCAAAGGTGACATATCCAATAAATGCCCCTACAGTCAATCTCTGTAACAGATCTAAATAGAATTTCTTCATTTTAATATCCATAAATCTCAAACACTTTAAGGCAAACTATGTACATGTGTCATTTCTCCCATAAATTCTTAGGAAAAATTTTTAAAGCATACATGTCATGTTGGCTTTCTACCATTAACTTTAAATCATGTTTTTTGTAAGTGCATAAAATAATTTTTCAAACCATGTAAATGTCGTTTCTCTCAAAATTTAAGGCCTAAAATTTGAACCTAAAGTGGTTGAACTCTCATAGGATTTTGAAATTTCATAGGATTTTAGTCTGTTTGTTGATTGTTAACTTATACAAGTTCTAAAGGCAGAGTATGTAAAGAGCCAGGTAGCCTCTGGATCTCATCTTTTCTCAAAGGTGACATATCCAGTAAATTCCCTTACAGTCAATCTCTGTAACAGATCTAAGTATAAGTTATTCATTTTAATATCCATAAATCTCAACCACATTAATGCAAACTGTGCACATGTGTCATTTCTCCCATAAATTCTTAGGCAAAGTTTTTAAAGCATACATGTCATGTTGGCTTTCTCCCATTAACTTTAAAGCATGTTTTTTATAAGTGCATAAAATAATTTTGCAAACCATGTAAATGTCATTTCTCTCAAACTTTAGGGCCTAAAAATTCAACCTAAAGTGGTTGAACTCTCATAGGAATTTGAACTTCCATAGGATTTTGGTCTGTCTGTTGAGTGTTAACTTCTACAAGTTCTAAAGGCAGAGTCTGTAAAGGGCCAGGTAGCCTCTGGATCTCATCTTTTCTCAAAGGTGACATATCCAGTAAATGCCTCTACAGTCAATCTCTGTAACAAATCTAAATAGAAATTCTTCATTTTCATATCCATAAACTTCAACCACTTTAAGGGAAAATGTATACATGTGTCATTTCTCCCCTAAATTCTTAGGCAAATATTTTAAGCATACATGTCATGTTGGCTTTCTCCCATTAGCTTTAAAGCATGTTTTTTGTAAGTGCATAAAATAATTTTGCAAACCATGTAAATGTAATTTCTCTCAAACTTTAAGGCCTAAAAATTGAACCTAAAGTGGTTGAACTCTCATAGTATTTTGAACTTCCATAGGATTTTAGTCTGTCTGTTGAGTGTTAACTTCTACAACTTCTAAAGGCAGAGTCTGTAAAGGGCCAGGTAGCCTCTAGATCTCATCTTTTCTCAAAGGTGACATATCCAGTAAATGCCCCTACAGTCAATCTCTGTAACAAATCTAAATAAAATTTCTTCATTTTCATATCCATAAACCTCAACCACTTTAAGGAAAACTATGTACATGTCATTTCTCCCACAAACTAAGTGCATAAAATTCATTTCTCCCACAAACTAAAGGCTTCCTCCCATTAATTCTAGATATGAATTCTACCATAAACTTTTTAAGTCAAACTTTAAGATAAACCATGCACATGTAATTTATCTCATGCACATGTGTCATTTCTCCCATGAATTTGCAATAAATGTCAATTTAATATATATTTTTATTGAATTTTTTTTTTTTTTCAGAGATAAAAGAACCACTAAATATGGTTTAAAAATGGAAATTATGCATAGATGTTTCTTGATATCCCAATCCAGGGAAAGTAGTGTTTACATATGTGCTTTCCAATATTGCGACTAGAAAAGTCATCCAAAGGAAAATGAATATACCGAGAAGAACAAAAAACAACGAGGCATATTATATTGGATTGATAGAAGGCTTGGGAACAGATATGGAGTATGGATCAAATGGAATTGTAGTTTTCACCAATTCTGAACTTTTGTGCAACCAAATGAATGGCGTGTACCAAGTTAAGAAGGAGAGGCTAAAAGAACTGCATGGAATAGCAAACAATATTGTTAGCCAATTTCAATTTTTTAGTATAAGACATTGTACAAATGTGAATAATATGTCTGTTGATCTATTGCGAGGGGCAATGCAAATTCAGGATTCATCTATCAAAGATGAATTAATAGATGAATTAGAATTATACAGGACAATGTCAATACAAGATTCATCTCTCAAAGATGAATTAGTTTTGAGACGCTCTTCTTCAAAAATTCAAGATTCATCTCTCAAAGATGAATTAGTTTTTAGACGCTCTTCTTCAAAAATTCAAGATTCATCTCTCAAAGATGAATTAGTGTTGAGACGCTCTCCTTCAAAATTTATTGATGGACATTGTAACATATCTTGGATATGTATGTGTTTTGTATTTATAAATGCGTCTTTTTTAATGACGATGTGTTTTTTTCAATTATATACCAAGTGTGCTCCCACCACACCATGTAAAGCGCAACTTGGTGAACTTCAAATTTGTAACAAGTGGTGAACTTCACATTTTTATAAAATTAAAATGCAGGGACTTCAACAATTTTTTGTTTAAATGGAGTTTCACTTCTTTTTTAATGACAATGTGTTTTTTTCAATTTTATACCAAGTGTGCTACCACCATGTAAAGCGCAATTTGATGAACTTAAATTTTTTATAAATTTGTTAGCCTCTCTCAAATAGCAATAATAAATCCAAAATAATAATTAAATTAATTAAATATTCCAAGTTAGGAATATGTGCCTAACTCTTGGGTTGTTCCTCAAATACTGGAGTTTGTTTAGGAACTCCTATCTTAGTGGGTTTTTGGTGAGAAATTATCTCAACCAAAATATTCTAAGATAGCACGGACTATCTTCTCTCATCTATTTAAATTGTAAATTAAATTCTTTTAATAAGAGAGATTACATGAGGAAGCCATGAGGCTTCTCCCTTTTCTGCCTATATTTTTGTGTATGATTTTATGTGTGTTTTTTCTGTAATGTTTCTGAGTTAATTTAATTTGTAACATGTGGTATCAGAGCAATGATCCATGTCTATTAAAGTTGAAGAAGTTGCATAAGGAGCGGCTAAGGAGCGGCTGCGCTGAAGAAGCTGCATGAGCGTGATCGCCGGATGGAAAGCCGAGCTGTGAAGCTTCAGGCGTGCTGACCTGAATCGATTCTCTTGCACAGCCGAAGAATATAGGATGTGGAGCTCCCTGGTGCAAGAGCCGAATCGTTGCGCTTTTCAACATTGTCCAGCGCGCATTAGTGTGACGGTTTGCAGTCACTCTCCACGCATTAGTGGATGAGGATCTCATTAATTCGATGGAGCATGGAGCTGTAGCTATGGAGGCCAAGAAGACTTAACTCTTCATCATAGAGATTCAACTCTCACACTTACAATAATTTATAGCATACTGTAATTTTTGAGCTGAGCGCATTAGTGAATTAATTCAGAATGGAGCTGAGCGCAAAGGGAGAAGTCTGAAACAAGGGAAATGCAACCAAAATCCAGTGATTTGAAGAATTAAGGAACAGTCATGGTAAGTTCTTCAACAAATTTTTTAAAATGTGTGCATGCTAAGACTTTAAAGAACCAGCGTTTTCTGAAGTGGATTCTGCATTCTGGCATCGATTCTGCATTTTGGCATCGATTGTGGTATGAAAGTAAACCTGAACCAGCGTTTTGAAGTTGCCTTTGAACCATCAATTTGTGACATCGCTTTCTGCTCTTTCAAGTTTTCATATCAATCGATTATGTAAATCATTGAAAACAGCCTTTTTAAAAATAGTTTGCCATCGTTTTCTAAATAGTTTGCACGCGCTGTAAAATGCTGGTCCTTCCCTACCATAACGCTGGGTCAGCATGTTTGATAGAATTCACCAGAATTTAAGTTGCCATTTCCGCCCAGAAATGAAGCACGCAGTTTGGTTCAGTTAACCAGCATTTCTGCGTTCAGTTAACCAGCATTTACAGCGTTTTCAATCACTTGATTCATTAGGTTAAATGATTTGTTCATTTGGTTCTAACCATTATCCTCAGCGTTTTAAATCATTTGGTTTAATTGGCATCAATCTAGTGTTTTAATTGGCATCGAATTCTGCATATAACATATTGTAATATTGGCACCGAATTTTGCACTTTCATGTGCACTTTTGGCAGCGTTTAAGTGTAATTCAGCATTTGATTTTTGTTTCACAAGAACCATTTGTGCACTTTTCATTGAACGAAAGGAAGCGATTCAGTTATGCTTCCACCTCAGTTCCATTTTGTTGGTGGCCAGCCTTTTTTAAAGAAGCGTTGAAAAAAATTGACCAGCGTTCAATTTGTGTTTTTTTTATATATGTCGATGCCAGCACAGCTAGCCAGCATTCGATTGCATTAAAACAGCATTTGCACCGTTACTTCCACGAGAGCAGAACCTGCAATTTAGTGAAGCTGTTTTTTTTTAAAGATCAACTGGAAGATTTATCCGAAACAAGTTTTTTCAGAAATTGTTTGCGTTGAAATCTGCAGAAAAGGGCGATGAACCTCTCGATCATTGCAACAAAGTGTTTTTGGTCCGGAGTTTAGCATGTGAGTGTGCCCAATCATCACCGTATGTAGATACGTGAACGGCTCTTTGAGGTAGTCATGTGCATTGAAATACTCCATTTTGAAAAGTTTTTTGAGAAGTTCCTCTCGTGTTATTTCATAAGGTAAAAAAAATAATTATTTGTGATGAAGGTCTTCCATTTAATGGTTAACCTTGTGTATTTCATGAGAATACCTTTAAACATAGTGGAGCTTAAAATTATAAGTGGCATGATCGATAAGGATCGGAGCTTTATATTTGGCACACAAAAGCATAATTTCATTTCTTAAAAAGGAAATTTACTTTTTGAGAAGCATTTATTTTTTTTGTAATAAGTGGGAGGAGAGATAGTATGAGTGTAAAGCTCATGAGAGAGAATAAGTGGAGACATACTTATATTGTTAAGTGAATAGTGGATAATGTTAAGAGAGGAGTGGAAAAGAGAATTATTCCACTTTGCACATTTTTTTTTGGATTCAAGAATTTGTAACAAAAAATTGGAGAGATAAGGAGTATTTGTAATTATTTTTTTGGAGTGATAAGTTGTCTTTTGTAATTTGGAGAGATAAGGAGTGTTTCCATTTATATTTGGAGTGATAAGGGAAAGCCATTGTTGTAATTCAAAGTATTGTTTTACTTTGAGAGAGATCGTGTCACTATCCATTCAGATTTTGAAGACAAATTGCTTCAAAGGGTTGTCAGCTTGACATTATCATTGCTTCAGATGATGTACTCGGTGATTAATAAAGATATCATTTTTTTGTGTTGATGTGTCCTAGATCCGCCCGAAATTGAATAAGGGGATCTAAGGTACACTATGTGTGTTTGATGGTGCATGTTTTTTTTTATGGCTTCATGTTGTTGTTTTTTATCTGTGTCTAATTGTGACACATCAATAATTTCATCACATACATGAAATTCAATATCAGCAAGCACAACACATAACGAAATAGCTGCGAGATCAACACATGCATCTGCACAAATCGAAGATTGTCTACATCAGTGTTTTAAATCAACAAGCCAATTCACTTAATCAAGTTCATGTACCTGCACACTCATCAGCGTTGTTATACATTGTTTTCAGAACTTGTAATCAAATTCATTATGTTATGTTAATCATTAAAAATTCATTGTTAATGAATTTTTAAGAAGACAAGTGAATTCATTATTTTAAAGTGAATCATTGTAAGCTTTTTTGGGTGCATTGTCGACAGTGTTCGACACCTTTCCTTTACACAAAATCAATTGAGTACATGAGTTTTTTCAAACAAGCAACAAGTTTACATCAAGCGAGCGTGGTTATTCATTGAAGTGAGCGTAAAATCATCAAGTAATTCAAGTGAAGCATTCAAGCACACGCAATCGTCATCAAGCAAGCGTGAATTCCAAAGTTTCAGCAAGACAATTTTACAACTCTAGCAAGTGCAATCAGCAACAAATCAAGCGAGCGTGCTATTCAAGCCACATTCAAGCAAGCTTGTCATTCAAGTGAAACAGTTCAAAGAACAACATCTCCGACAAGAGAGCCTGATTCAAAGTGCGCAAGTTCAGATGGTGCAACATATTCAGTTATTAAACATTCTTCATATTTTGATCATCTCCAGTGATGAAGACATGGTGCACGTCAGCAAAGACACTCTTGCTGATCTTTCACAGCATCTACAACAAACACATGAAACTATTGAGTTTCTTCAGCTCGAGTCACAACTTCAAAGGATTGAATTGCAAGAAAAGAATGATACTTTCAAGTCTTTGAACCATCCAGATGATAAGTCTTTGCACAATCCAGATGATAAGTCATTCATTCAGCCAGCTTCAAGTGTCATAGCTGTTCCAGATCCAATTTCTTCCAAGCCCATCATCAGGCCCTGGGAAGAAATTCAAAATAACAAGAATCGACGAGGCTTAGGATATGTCCAAGATGATGACAACTTACATATTCCCGCTTATTCCAAGCCCATTCAGTTCGTCAGTGCGAGATTTCTTGAACAGATCCCCTCAGCACATTCAGAGACAGTTGCAGACAACCAGCAGTGTATGCAACCCAAAGTTGTCGAAAAAGAGAATTCCACACAACCTGAAGTTGAAGACAAACCGAAATGTTCTCATTGTCAGAGAACCGGTCATATGGAAGATCAGTGTTTTGATCTCCATCCCTGTCACCATTGTGTCAAGTGAAATCATTCCTCAAAAAAATTTCGCAATCAACACAAATCAGAGAGATTGAAGATACATTATGAATGGATCGACTCTTGGGAATGGTCATCCATAGTTAAAAGATTGTTTCAGTTCTACAACCGCATACAATCACACATTGTGCAGCCAACAGTGAAAAGATGATGGTACTCTCCTGCAGTTGAATGGGGGAGTACAATAGTGTAAAACTCCTACAACTGAAGGGGGGGGAGCTCAGGAATATTTTACAGAGAAGTGTCTCTCCTTTCAGTTGACAAAGGGGGGGAAATGTCAATGAGATTGACAGTGGTTGTCAAACTGAAAGTCTCGACACAACCAGCAAAAGAAGCTAGTGGGCATCTTCAACAGCCAGTGGGCATCAACAAATTTTCCAGTGGGCAGTCGACAGCACAGAAGCAGTGAACAGGTTTTCAGCACAGCAAAAGAAACAGTGAGTTGTTTTTGTCATCATCAGCCAGTGGGCTTTGAAAAAATTTTGTCAGTGGACAAAGGATGCTGCTTTCATGCAAAGGACAGATGGATCCTTTGGCAACTTGGCACTTCATGGAGTTTTCAAGCATAATTCAGAGATGAATCAGACATATAGCTGACTCATGGTCTCTTCAGATTGCAGTTTTTCAGCATCCAGCTTTGGCGGTTTTTCAGGCAATGTTTTTTGAGGATCAAGATGAGAACTTGGAAGATGGTTCCTCGTTATTATTTTGGATTTGTAATTGAAGGGGGAAATGTTAGCCTCTCTCAAATAGCAATAATAAATCCAAAATAATAATTAAATTAATTAAATATTCCAAGTTAGGAATATGTGCCTAACACTTGGGTTGTTCCTCAAATATTGGAGTTTGTTTAGGAACTCCTATCTTGGTGGGTTTTTGGTGAGAAATTATCTCAACCAAAAGAGTCTAAGATAGCACGGACTATCTTCTCTCATCTATTTAAATTGTAAATTAAATTCTTTTAATAAGAGAGATTACATGAGGAAGCCATGAGGCTTCTCCCTTTTCTGCCTATATTTTTGTGTATGATTTTATGTGTGTTTTTTCTGTAATGTTTCTGAGTTAATTTAATTTGTAACAAAAAAAATTTGCTTAAATTGAGTTTCACTCATCAATTAATGCTTTGAAAGTTGTGTTTTACATAATTTGTGTATACTAAATTACATTAATTTTCTGAAATTTATTTTGAATTTATTTTAAATTAGTCATTTAAAAAAAAAAATTGTAAATGTCCACCGTAGATATATATATCATGGAGGATGAATGACGAAAATCAACAGAATCTCATATCTCTACGAGAGAGGGGGATCAAGGATCGAGGGATGTTCATGGTATTTAAATATAATCTTAAATCTCCATACATATACATACATGTATGTACATATGGAATTGATTTTTTATCAAATTTGTGAGTTAAATTACTTGTTAATAAGTTTCATTTTTTATTTTTTAGGAGCTAAGAGGAGAAGGGTCTCTACTCCATCAATGGAGCATGCCCATGGTTCACCTACTCGTGGTATGGTTCACGCAATTTAATCAATAAATATGTACGTGTATTTATATGTATGAATGTATTTTTCAATTGATTATAAATTTGTATTTGTTTATGAAGCTTCTCTCTCGTCTCGAGAGGTTGGTGGTGGTTCAAATCCCCTTAGAGGGCCATCAATAAGTACTAGTAGGTTGCGTGAAGGTGGTGATATTTATTCCCCCGGAGGCCTATCAACAGATGGTCGTGTTGGTTCTCAGCAGGTTCTTTCTGGTTCTGAACAGTCTCAGGTTGGGCAAGATGCTAGCCAACCACATCGAGGTTGTCATCAATTTGAATATTTTTTTCATTCAATTTGTAAAAATTTGTTTACATGTGTTTTTTCTAATATAAAAAGTTTTATATTTTGATGCAGAGGCTGAAAATGCTCCAAATATTGTTCAAAAAAGACGTAGGGCAGAACGCTTCATTCAAGAAGAAGGTTGTCCACCCACCACAACTTATCCGGCCGACATTTCCGATATACCATGGGAAATAAACATGCAACAATGCACCTTAGAAAGGTGTCAACATCTTCATGCAAAATTGCAGAGAGATCTCGTGTCTTTGACTCTACCTGTTGAGAGTCGACAAAGCTTGGAAATAGTTACACATTCTTTAGGCCAACTAGTAGATGTGTATCGAAATCTTGGGTCAACCACTGATACTTTTGTGGATGTCATAAGAAAAAGAAAGGAAACAATGATGGGTCCCGATAAATGGGAGGTTGTTAAAGAAAGAGTTACAACAACAATGGCAAAGTCTATGTTTAATTTGAAATAAGGGTCGAAAAGAAAGATGTTGAAGGTGCAATATTTCAAGCACCCTGATATAGCTCACTATTTGTATGATAGACATCTTGCGGCTTATGGAAGACTCCCATGGAACGATGAGGTTCCGCTTTATTTTTCAAAATTATTTTATGCAAAATTATTTTTGCAAATGAAACCCAATTACAATGACCTTCCCTCTAAATTTTCTGGTCGTGAGAAAGGTCGATTGTGTGACCATAGGGGTGCTAGGCGTGATGCTGAGTTGCCTCGTCCTGAGCCACCATTGGTTAGTTGGCCTGTTCGTGTCAAAAAAATTCGGTCATATATGGAAGCCACTTCTCAAATTAGTCGAGATGCAAGGGATGCCATCATCGACAATGTTCACAGTGAATTGGGTGGAGTCGATGTTTGTCTGAATCGACAGAGAGCACATGAGAATACACACGCCAATTTTGTGTATTATATAGATGAAGAGATTGAAAACATGAGTGTTGAATATCTCAAAACATATGCAAAGAATTGTCGCAATGGTTGGCATGACCTAATTGTTCATGAGGAAGAGGGCATGGGAACGGTATGTGTTAATGGTTAGGGTTCAATTATTTTAACACATGTACAATTTGTAACAAATACATATATGTACATAAATTTATCTATATACATTAATCTAACAAAAATGTATCATTATATATGTTAACACCATTTGCAGTTGTCACGCTTGATGAATGAAGAAAATGTTAATATCACGTTCGGGGCCTCTGGTTCAAACAATCAAGATGGGTCTCACCATCAAGATATGTTGGCAAATGTTAGTGCTTTTTAAGTGATATTTTTAAAATAAATAATTATGCACACATGTATATGTACATATATATAATAAAATGTTTTAACAGATTCCGATTATGTCCGATGTTTTTGGGATGGTGGTACCTTCTTCTTCCTTGGGAGATGTACCTTCTACTTCCTTAGGAGATGTGCCAGATCCACAACAAGTATGGACAATTTTTCACTTTTAAAATTTATGTTTAAAGTTATATATTCCACCTCAAAAATTTCCATTAAAAAATGAGTTATATCTATATCTTAAGTTATTTTAATTTTTTTGAATTTTAGGTTTTTGGAGATTTTCTTTTTGAACCACTCTTAGGAGATGTGCCAAATCCGATAGCACGAGTATTCAATTTTTCACTTAAATATATATATGTTTTTAAATTATAATTTATAAATTGAAGCTTAAAATTTTTATTATAAATTGAGATCTAGAGATTTTGAGTTATTTTAAATTTTATGAATTTTAGGTTTTTGGATATTTTCTTTTGGAGCCTCTCTTAGGAGATGTGCCAAATCCACCTACAGAAGTATAAAATTTTTCACTTAAATATATATGTTTTTAAGTTATAATTTATAAATTGAAGTTTAAAAGTTTTATTATAAATTGAAGTTATATATATATATAATTGTACATGTATATTGTACAGTTTATTGTTGGAGATGTTCCCATGGGGGAAGTTGTAGCAGACGAGCAACAAATGGAGATGGAACCTCATGAGGTATTGCATGATTTTTTTTATATTTTGTTTTTTACATGAAGTTCTATATATTCTCACTCAATTTTAAAACATCAAATTTTAATGTTTGTACACATTGTGTACAGGTTCCCCATGCTTCGCAGGATAGCTCACGAATTGAGACTTTGCTGGGAAAGACACTACATCCATCTGTATTTGATGGATGATGCACATGCACACGTGAAACATTATATTTTCAATATATTTCTAGTCTTAAATTTATTTTTTTATATATATCTAGATGCAGTCATATATAACTGTATACTTGAAACTTGTAAGATCTACAAATTTTGGACATATTTTATGTGAAATACATTTGGTACATGTGAATGTGATATATAATGTTTTCAAAACTTAAGTTTTGGATGGTTGAACTACATTTGGCATTGAAGTAATGTTACAGTGTTATATATAATTTTTTTTGTTTTCAAAACTCAAGTTTTGGATGGTTGAACTACATTTGGCATTGAAGTAATGTTCCAGTGTTATATATAATTTTTTTTGTTTTCAAAACTTAAGTTTTGGATGGTTGAACTACATTTGGCATGTGATGTGAAGTAATGTTGTGTTAAAAATAATTTTTTTTGTTTTTAAAGTGTTCTGGTTGAACTACATTTGGCATGTGAAGTAATGTTACTTGATACTTGATATTTGTGATCTATAATGTTTTGTTTTTAAAACTCAAGTTTTGATACTTGTGATCTATAATGTTTTATTTTTAAAAAGTTTTGATACTTTTGATCTATAATGTTTTGTTTTTATAACTCAAGTTTTGGATAGTTGAACTACATTTGGCATTTGAAGTAATGTTGTGTCATAATTTGTTTTGTTTTTAAAACTTAAGTTTTGGATGGTCAAGAACTACATTTGGCATGTGATATAATGTTAAATGCTTTTATTGGATAGTTGAAGTACAATTGGCATGGCATGTGAAGTAATCTTGTGATATAATCTAAAAGTTTTTAAAACTCAAGTTTTGGATGGTTGAACTACATTTGGCATGTGATTATGATATTATGTTTTGTTTTTAAAATTCAAGTTGTCCTTTTCCAAACAACAAAAAAAATCACATGAATATATGTACATGTAGAAATTATTTTACACATGTTTAAATATATATGTTAAAATGATTGAAGTACAATATATATATATATATATATATATATATATAAACAATCATAAGATTCTAGGTCTTCTTAGATGTGTTGAAAACAATCATAAAATTTTTTAAATGCAATCTATAATGTATATATATCCAGTACGTGCAACATTTTTCATCAATGCATGTATAGAAAAGCTACTTTCAGTTAATTCCATTCTAGAAAATATATATCCAGCACGTGCAACATTTTTAATCAATGCACATAGAAAATCTATTTGAATAGTTAATTTCTTTCTAGAACATATATATCCAATACTTCAACATTTTTCATCAATGCCAATAGAATTTAGCTACTTTTCATCAATGCCTATAGAATTTAGCTACTTTCAGTTAATTTAATTCTAGAACATATATATTCAGTACGTGAAACATTTTTCATCAATGCACATGGGAAAACTACTTGAACAATTAATTGCATTCTAGAGTTCATGTATATATCCAATACGTGCAACATTTTTCATCAATGCACATAGAAAAGCTACTTTCAGTTAATTGCCTAGAACATATCCGACCATTGAATAGAAAAATTTTGTACTATTTTCTATCAGGAATAGAGATGTGGGTCAAATCCCACCAAGAGTCGCAGAAGTGCTCCGAGTCTCCTGAAAGGAATCTTCGTACAAAAGTATACTGTGGATGATTTATTTACATTGTGGATACTTTTTACCAAAAAATACCACGAGAAAAAATGGTCACATTCAGTCCATGTATATATCCAGTACATGCAACATTTTTCATCAACCACATAGAAAAACTGCTTTCAGTTAATTGCATTCTAGAACATATATATTTAGTACGTGAAACATTTTTCATCAATGGACATAGTAAAACTACTTGAACAGTTAATTTCATTCTAGAACATATATATATATATATATATATATATATATATATATATATATATATATATATATGCAACATTTTTCATCAATGCATGTATAGAAAAGCTACTTTCAGTTGATACTAGAGTGTGCATGTACCAAAACAATTTGTACATGTGCAAACACTTGCACAAATAACATAACAAGGCAGCTCAATTTTTAGTTGAGTTATGGAAGTTCTAAAACATGAATCCAAAGAGAAGAAATTGTTGGGCAGTTCAACCAAAAAAATTCCAATGGAATGCCATATTCAATTATCCGTTCATGATCGGATTTTGACATTTTCCATTTCTTAATTTTCATTTTTTTCTTTGATTGAACCTCTATAAACTTTATGCATGCTGCACACACCAAGTGACTATATTGACAACTTATGACATCAGGTTCATAGTCTTCAAAGTAAACAAAATCCCCACTTTGATTAGTTTGTCTGAAAAAATAACCTTTCAGTATAATAGATCCTCTTTCATTGGAAACCCGTGATCATTATAGTTTTCTAATAATTTCATTTTTCGTTTAGTGAAATGCATCAAATAATACTTCACATTTTCATCGTTGTCAGTAGGTGCAATTACAGCAGAAACATCTCCTGCACAATAAAACAAACTTAACAAACTTATGTATTTAAATTTATTTCTAGATCTTTATCATTTGAAAGGAATTCAAATGTTACCTTCTCTACCAAGATCAGAAACTCGATCACCATCAGATGATATTGTAGTCTCCTCTGATTGCATTTCTTCAAACATTGCAATGGAAATTTTGCCCTTTTTATTTAGCTCTGTATGTTTCCAATATTTTACATACATTTTGTTTTCACAAACGTCATTGGATTTTGTGTTGTCTATGCAAACATGACAAAAATAAGAATATTTTCTTTTATCCAATGCAAACACATTTCTAGACAATTTTTTTTTAATTGAATGCAATTTTTGAGTCCCTTTTATTGTTTCAACGTCATTTCCAATTGATCTATCTACATCTTCGATCCAAATATGCCAAAAAAACCTTTATATGGAAAATTCAAAGAAGAATGTAAATATGATATCAAAATACCATCAAAGATAATCATTGTGATAAATGTACATTGTTTAAAATTAGATATCCAATAAAAATTAAATTGAACGTACCTTCACACTTCCCTTGATTAGTTAGTCTCATGGCTTAGAGCAGCGATGCACCATTGAACAAATTCTTTAGCGTCCACAAGTCGGCTTGCAGAGGGATTCATTTTATATCTTCAAAGTGCTCGTTTTATGCATGCCCCTACATCGTCATGTTCTCCTTTTGCATGGCTAGTCTCAAATAAATTCCATCAATGTTAAATGCAGGTTTTCTTATAAAGACAACACAACCAAAAGAATGATCGCGCAGATTTGAATTGACCTGCGCATCCATCTGACCATATCCAATGTTCATTGAATGTTATTCCACGACTTTTTAAGGAGTCATAAATCTTTCCAAAATAGTGTTCTACAAAATATGTATCATGTGTATGATCGTCACTGATATAAAAGTGATATTCTTTAATAACATGTTGATTTTCACTGGTGCTTTCTATATGATCGATGTTTTATTCAGCATGTCTATATAGAATATGGACGAGCATGGAGACTTGGTCAGAATGATAGTATTCACTCTGAATTTATTTTTGTGGAACAAATGTGTAGTTTTTTGCAAAATCAATTACAGAAAAAATGGTCTGTGGTGAAAAAACTTCACGGGATTTTTTGAATTTCAAGTCTTGCCATCGAGCTCTATGGGAATGCTTGGTGTATTTATAATTTTCTGCCTCAAACTTTCTCCACAAGTCTATCACAAAAATTTCTTCTTCTCGTAATTCAATTCTGTTAGCACTATTTGCACCTTGAATTGATGTATGGATATATTCACATATCTTCCATTTCACTTTCATTTTGGACAATGATTGATCATTTATATCAGTACGATATTTGTTTTGAAATTTAGTCAAATTTCCACAATCGTCGCATTTTTTACCACCAACACATTTATTTTCGTAAAATAGTTCATCGCGGATATCGAATCACGGACAGTGGAAGGCGGAGGTGAATCTTTCCAAAATGTTCTACCAAAATTAAGGAATGTGTCATAATATAACTCAAATTCCACATGATAACGACAACAACAAGTGTCGCGTACGGTGATAGGTTTTACATACCATGGTTTTTGTTGAACAAAACCACTGATTGAGACATGAATTTCACGATTCTCTTCTTTGAACTTGTTGAACAACTCTATCTGAGTGGTTTCCAAGAAATGTTTTTCATGTTCTTCGTACTGATTTCATTCTATTCTTCTTCGCATCACATGCTTTGCAGTTGACGAAACACGCGAATTTTTTTTCCAATATTCATATATTATTTTTTTAACATTTTCTCCAAGTCTATCTTCATATGGTTGCCTACAAATAGCTCTCCAACAAGCGAGTTCATCATTTACATCTATTTGCAACCGAAATTTCCAATGTTTGTGCAAAGTTTTTCGTGAGCTTCCTAATGCTCGTGCCATAGATTTTACCAAGAGATTCTCTTTAGTACTTGATGAAACCACTGCCATATGTATTTCTCTACGTACAACTGAAACATTTTTCTGTCTAGATATTCTAATTGAATTTATAGCACTATTTATATTTTGTATCACATTTTGACCCTTCGATTTTAGTCCCCCGGGACCTTGACAGCAACATGCCGAAGCGAGCCGGGATGTCAGCCACCACGATGTCCATCACCACACTTTTTGCTGGGATTTGGGCCAAATTGGCCACCAAATCCTTGATCATTCCCAGGCATTTAACTCTTTTGGAATCAAATGAATAGAGGTCCTTGTATGGACGGGTGATTTGTAATCCTAGTTGTTCCATGACTGACAAAGGCAATAGATTATGGGAAGATCCTGAATCTAACATATAGTTATGTAATAGCAGGTCATGAATCACTAGAGACACATAAAAAGGAGGAGTAGAAGCATCTAATTCCTCAACATGGGGGCCAAACACAACCATGGGTCTTTCTTCTTGAAGGTTGAGACTATCTGGGATGTGTGTTGCTTCTGGAGGGAGCACGAAAGAGGTGACCTGGGACTGATATGCAGGCTGCTTCAACAATTCAGTCAAGGGAACTAGGATTTTGACCTTCTCAAGCTCCTTTTGTAGACTAAAGGCAGGAGAGGACTATTCTGTTGTGACCTCCTTTGACTCTTTATTTTCGGCCACGGGTTTGGCTTCTTTTGACACAGACTTGGCATTAGGGGGAATGGCTACTTTTGAAGAGGAAGGAATTTGATCATTAGACTGCAAAGGTTCGTTTAGAGGCCTCTTACCTTTGTCTGTGACCTTTTGCATTGTTGACTCCTTCTGAGTAAGTGCTTCCTTCTGGGGTGGCTCTTCTTCCTGATCTTGGGTACGAGTCCTTTTCCTTGAAGATCTAAGATAATATCTTCTATTGAACTGTGCTTGCATGAAATCAACAAATTTCTTACAATAGTCATCAATCTCTGGGTCTTATGTGCCTCTAGCCTTCTCTTCTTCTTGTAATGAGATCTCGGTTCCATCACTTCCTTGCAAGGGGCATTCTACTCCATCATTATTCTAAAAAGCAAGATATGCACCCTCCTGTCCATAGGCAGTGTCTTCAGTAGGACCATCTACTGTGCCTTCCAAATACAGTAGGTGTGGTACCTGATCTTGTTTCTCTTTCCGTTCCCTTTGCAGTATTTGCAGAGGTGGTTTCCTATACAAAGGATTGTAACCCCTATTTGGAGCATTCTGGAAATTCTTGGAGGATGAATTCTTGGCCTCCAATTCAAGTTTGACCAGCTTACTTGAAAGGTTCTTAATCATTTTGTTCATTTCTTCAATTCTGTTATTAGCTGAGTCTCTGTCTTGGCTAGAAGTAGACACCTCTTCTTTGCTCTTTCTTCTAGCATCATGTTTTGATTTTCCCTTTGATTTACCAGTGGAGGCAAAATTTTCCTCCAACTCTAGTGCATCTATTTGAGCATCATCCAGGGTGGTAGGCTTTCTTTCTCTCAAAGAGAAACCGAATTCTGAGTCAAAATTTGCTACGAAAACAAATTTAGCAGCGGTTTGATGAAGTTTCATATCAGCAGGAAGACTCAAATACAATTTATTAAACCTCTTGATGAACTCTGACACTCCTTCGTTATGTCTTTTCTTGAGTGTGTTAAACTTAGTAAGACAATGTCCATGATCTTTCTTCTCCCCCCATTTTCTAAGAAAAGTATCCTCCATTCCTTCCCAAGTGGTGATGGAACGGTCTCCTAATGTCTTAAACCATTTTCTAGCTTCACCATCAAGAGATTGAACAAATAGTCTCAAGACTACGTCTAGGTGTTCCACATTAAAGTTCACTGCAAAAGAGAAGAAAACCTCAGGATGCTTTTCAGCTTCAATCTCATTTTCCCCATTGAATTGGGGTAAGATCTTCAGATAGTCTTGTGGCATATCATTCAACACTTGAAGTAATGCCAGGGGGGCATATTTTATTCAACAAGAATCCAGGAACATTGGCCATTGGGGGAGGTGGAATTAGTGCAAGGGTTTGGTGTGTAAAAGGAGGAGGAGGAGGTGGAAGTGAAGTATGAATGACAATCGGAATGTATTGGACAGTAGCTTGAGGTGTTGACGGGAACAACGGGATGTTAATAGCAGATAATTCGGTGACTTTTTTTACCTCTTTGACTTCAGGAGTAGGGTGAAAGGTGTAATATGTGGTATCTCTTGACTCAGCTTTACCTTTAATTCGAACCCCTCCCCGGGGTGGACTATCTGAGTAGTAGTCGGTATCTCCCACAATGGATTCGAGACCTTGCACTTGGGATACTTGACAAGAAGAGGATGGAAAGTATTCTAAAGAAAATTCAGGGAACTGAGTGTGGATGGATTGTCTTTCCCTCCAACTCCTTCTACGTAGGATCTTCTCTGGGTCAGACACAGAAGATGTCTTTGGCTGAGACGTATATGACCTCAGGTGTGGATTACGAGGAGCCAGGACTGCAAGTAAATTTTTCTGATAAATGAATGTGGAGTCGCCAAGGTGAGGGATCTAAAACTCTCAACACTCCATGCTCACCTTTCTGAAGAGTGAATAAATATTTTTTCGAGGCCCAGGGATTCAAATTTTCTTAACTGTTTACCCCGGCAACGGCGCCAAAAAGATGTTGTCGTTCCTAGAGACAGCCTTGAGTTGCGAAAGACCAGTGCCTAGGGAATCTTATATAGCAAGGAGCATATGATATAACATGGGAAGTTATCAGAGAAAGGCTCTCATGCTATCTCCTGTAAACAGGAAGGTTAATTTGAATGGGACCAAAACTTTCAGAGACTTGACACAGGGAAAGCAATACTGCAGAGGCAATGTGTGAAACTCAGATACAAATGTGTCATACAATTCAAAGACAGCTTACTGTAAAGAGGGTTGGGTTCTAAAATACCTCACAGAAATAAATAATCAGAAGGTGTTTACTGCGTATGAAATATTGAGATAATACTAACTGTCATTGAGATGATATCCAGATACAAATATCAACATG
Organism: Pinus albicaulis; assembly: GCA_034641835.2. NCBI lineage: Eukaryota > Viridiplantae > Streptophyta > Pinopsida > Pinales > Pinaceae > Pinus > Pinus albicaulis. The sequence continues at coordinate 1,511,572,594 of CM076584.1, read as the reverse complement.
TAATGGGCTTACAAAATTAAGAATCCATACATGACAATAACGTTTTAAAAATAACATCCCATAGAAGCTAATATAGCAGAAGTATGGTTGAAGTGGAAAATGGAACAGTATATCACGCCTGAGCCATATTTAAAGCGCTTGACAGGTTCTAGCATGAGTGTCAACTAGGATAAATTCATACAAAAAAACCAGTGAGCCACTCACATTCCAGAACATGATACAAGAGAAATGGATGAAAACAAGATGAACAATTAAACTATCACATAAAGGGGAGAGTTACAAACTGTGAAGCACCCTAGACCAGAATCCTCATTAAAGATGGAACTCCTCCTCACTGAGACCCAACGGGCTCTGTACATTCATATAAAATTTCCACAAAAATGCATAAAAAATTCTCTCACAGCATATTTTTCTGAAAATCTGGAACCCTATACAATCTATTCTTGGGGAATTTATAGGAGAAAAACGAGTCACAGGAGTGGATGATGAACATTAAATTGATTCATTAAAACAGCATGGAGGATGTGTCCACGCCCGTATCGCTTAATGGCACTGCATTGTTGTATTTACTTTATAGTATGGCTGAGGGGTTTTTGGTAGGTCGATATCTGACCTCTGATGTCTTGTGAATTCCTTCTGGTTGTAAATCTCTCTGTTCTGCCTTCAGGAATTGGTGAACCGGGTAGAAAGTCTGCGGACCTCCATACTCCATAACTGTTAGTTCTGATAGTTGTTGAGCCCCAAGATTGTGCTTTCTTTCATCTTACTTTACATCATTTTCCTTTGTCCATTGTTATCCCAGACCCAAATGATCAATGAAATTAGTTAAAATTACTTTTAGAATGATTAACATGGCTAACTTGCTAAGTTTTGTGATTTTGTCAATGCATTTTGACCGAAACTAGCTGCAGAATGCAGGCATTCCATAGTTAACCGGAAATTCTGCAGCTGTCTTCACGTTCAAGCATGTTCCAGGTGTCCTCTCAGGAAAAGCCACACATGTTTATATTCCACATTATGTCCTCATTGTTCGTTGCTCACCATGAAGACTGAACCGAATTCTGGACGTGGTTTTGGTACGTGGGAACTCATTCAAGGAGGCAGACTTCTAATAGGACTGTCCTAGTCCAGATGTCCTTTGTCCCTTTACGTTGCCATCTTTAGAGTCCTAGTACGATTTTGATAAGGAAAGACAATGATCCCCGTATTGTTGCAAGTTCTGTTATGTAGATTTGTTATAAAAGCACTCAGGAAACCGAGAGACAAGCTCTAGATTTTGCTTAGATTTCATGTATTGACTGCTATATTTCTGAAGACCGAGACTACTCTGTTTCAAGTTATTTTCCTTTAATGAAGAAGACAGCATTGCTTTGAACGCGTTGAGTTGATTTTGAGTTAGATTCCGTCTGGTGGTAGAGGGCCCCTGCCTCCTGCACGGCTTTACTTTGTAATTTAGATAAGTATCTTAGTTGTTTTCATGTTTTTGAAGTTTGAGTTCATAGTTAATTTCATTAGCCACTATAGCTATACTTGTTCTAAGAAACTCTTCCAAAAGATCATGATAATGAATGGGAAATGGCTGTAGTGTTGTAGGATTTATTTGTAATTTCTTTTGTTCATTATCACAGTTGAACTTATTCTAGTAAACTCTTCCAAAAAATCCTTATGATGTCTAAGGCATGGCTGTGATACTGAATGTTTCAGTTGTTTGTTTACACTAAGTAGCATAGCTGATCTTACTCTTAAAACGCTCTTCCAAAATATCATAATAATGGGTAGGAGATAGCTGTGATGTCTTAGTTTTTAAATTGCTTTCAGTCTTTATGTTTGCATTTGCACTGAATTGTACAGCCAAGATTGTTCTAGCAAGCTCTTCTAAAATACCATTCATGATGGAAAAAACAGGCTATATAATCCCATAGATTAATGCATGATAACTTAGTTAGGGTACTCCGAAGTCAAATTGCATTCAATTCATGCTCTGTTATTTTTTTTTAAGTTTGATAATGGCTTGTTAGTTCAACATTGTTTTAGACTAGTGACATCTTAGTTCAGTTTTAGCTTAGCTCATTTTATTTTCATTCCACATTTAGTTGTCATCCATTGCATATTATATTACATTAGTTGTTAAACTTAAACAATACGGCCTTCATTATTTACGAAATCTCTTTTGTTCCAAATCCATAATTGACTCATAACCATCAGAACAGAAGACAATTTCATCTCAAGGCCTGAAGTACTTTTGCAACTTCTTCATAAACAAAACCTTTTCTCAAAAGACTACTTTAAAAAGAAATCCATAACTTTTGAATACGGTTTAGTGATGTTAAACTAAGTTGCAGAAAAGAATTAGGAGCTAGTCTTAGAGTAGAGATCTTATGATGTTAACAATATTTTTCTCCAAATATGTTTCAACAAATATTTAATCATGGATAAAATGTTGTATCATTATAAGCTGATTGTTTAATTGTTTAGTTAGGAGAATTTGTATACTTAGCTGACCATTTCTCAAGCTCTCCCAAAATACCTTTAATGAAAGAATTGGACAAGTTAAGTTTATGTTTTAATTCATTTTCTTGAAGTCATTATCAAGCTTTGTATTCTTCTTAGTCATAGTTTAGGTTTGATTCTGTTTCAGTATTTGCATTTGCATTTGTCATTTGTCATCAACCAATTAGGCTTCACTCTGTTTTTAACCAGTAGCTTCTTTCCACTAGCTTTTTAGTCATTTCCCTTGTGAACATAAAAACCATCAAAATACCAAAAACATCATAAATCATCATAAAAGACCAAAAACATCATAAAACACTAAACACAACGCATTAGGAAACAAACACCTAGGCACATACAGTGCACTTCACTTCAGCAGTTTACCAACCCTGGTTGACAATTAAATGAACTCAATTTAGGAGACTAGGTTGAGCACAAACATTTTGGCGTCGTTGCCGGGGAAGTGAAAACTAGGTAACCTTTGTTTCTTAATTCCCAAAAACAATTATATGTGTAGAGAGAGAGACTCAAGGGGTAGATTCATAAGCAGCAGAAACAGAAATTTGATTCCTAGAACACCACTTGTTTCACCTAGACCAAGAGCTAGTACACCTTCAACTCAGACCCACATTCCATCCTTTACTGATCCTGGACTTCTAGAAGACCTAAGATCAGATATTCCATTAGATAAACCTTCCACTTCATCCACTGAACCTGCCTTAGAAGAAGATCTAAAGACTCCTGTTAGGGACACAAACTTTTCCACTTCCACAGGAGAGTCAACCATGGCAGAAGAAGGGGGAGGAGGAGTCTTTAATGGAGAACACACATTATTTGGAGATAGAGGTAGAGGTAGAGGAGAAGGAGGTAGAGGTGCAGATGGAGGAAGAGGTAGAAGAGAAATAGGAAGCTCTTTTGGGTTCCCTATAATTGATGAAGAAACCAATACAACCATGAAAAACATTTCACCCTCTGTCCTTCCAAACTTCTATGGACTTAAAACTGAAGATCTTGAAACCTTCCTATTTGAATTTGAAATCCTGTGTAGAACTTATGACTACTTACAAGATGCTCAAAAACTTAAATTATTTCCTTCAACATTGAAAGGAGCAGCATTGAAGTGGTTTATGAGTTTGATCAACGGTTCTATTAGGACATGGGAAGACATGAAACAAGCATTTCTAGAGAGGTATTTGGATTATTGTATGCCAGTAAATCATAAGGAGGAAGTGTTTAAGATGTTACAAAAATAAGATGAAAACTTGGAAGATTTGTTGGAGAGATTTCATTACAACATCAAAAGAGCAAAAATGGAAAACCTAGATCAAGACACCTTAAAAGCTCTTTTGTTGAAAAAAATTAGGGATGAATGGTTGGATATCCTTAACATGATGGGAAAAGGGGATATATCACAGCTCACATTACCTGAAATATCTGAGTTATGTATCAACCTTTCGAGAGGGAAATCTAAAACTGTCAAAGGTCCAAGAGATCCTGCTCTTGCAAGGGCAAGTAAGTCTGCTTCTGGGACAGTAAGTAGATCAGAAATAGGACATATGCTTGATGATTTTAAATCTAACATCTTAGGGAGTCTTAGTGAACAAATAGACACCCTTAAGATACAAAACAAGCAAAAAGCTGAATCTGATGCCTTGGCAATCTTTTGTCCCAAATGTAGAAAGAAACATGCCTTGAGAGAGTGTCCATTGGATGTAAAAGTTGTAGAGACCTGTGTCATTTGTTTTGAAAAACATGAGACCAAGAATTGTCCTTCTCTTCCTGGTCTCAAAGCTGTCTTTCAGGAGGAAACTCCTACAGATTCCACAGAATCTCTTAATTTTGTCACTAGAAGACCTTGGCAGGGACCTCAAACACAAGGATTCCATGATCAAATGTATAATCAACCTCCACCTTGGAATTCTTGGCAGCAACCTTGGCCTCAATTTCAAAATCAATCTCAAGCTTGGGCACAAGGAGCACAAAATCCCTTTGGAAGATACTCTCATTATTATCAGTATCCACCATCCTATCCACCATACCCACATTTTTATCCTCAAAATACTCAACAAAATTTTCAACAAAATCCTCAACAACATCATCAGAACCTACCACATCAAAATCAACCACTTCCATTACCATTCCCTCAAAAATCAAATCAATTGCCTGCTCAACCCATACCAAACCCCAATAATAAAATCCTCAGAACACATACATGATAGAAGGCCAACAGTTTCCAACTTATTTAATTACTCCTTTGGACCTTAGTGATGTTCAACTCAGTTCTGGAAAAATACTTGAAAAGAGGAAACCTTCTGTGATCATACAAGAACAAGATAACTCTGAGGAAGACTCTCTACGAGTGAATAAAAGTCTTGAGGAAGACACATCTTTTCAAGACCCAAACACTGAAAAATTAAAGCAAAAAGATCCAATAATTTCAACTCCTGTATTAGAGAAACCATCCACATCTACTTCTATACCTCCCTTTCCAGAAAGATTACAAATTGATAGAGGTGTAGAAAAACACATTATGGTGCCTAATTATGATTTCCTAGATGAGCTGAGAAATGTTTGCATTAAAATTCCATTATTACAAGCCATCAAGGAAATTCCAATTTTAGCCAAAACAATAAAGGAGTTGAGCATGAAGAAAACAAGAAAAAGAATAAGAGAAACAAAGAAAATTCAACTAGTAGGAAAAATAGCAGACATTATGATGGGAAAGATTGCTATTCCAAAGTATCTTGACCCAGGAAATCCATTTGTTAAAATTCACATCAATGGAATTGAAATCCAAAACACACTCATTGATTTAGGAGCAGCAATCAATATCATGAGTAGACAAATCATGGATAAACTGAAACTTCCTAATCTTCTCTTTACACCCACATTATTACAATTAGCAGACAGATCTGTGATCAAACCAGATGGGGTAATAGAAGACATTCCTGTGTCCCTAGATTCTTGGGAGTACCCTGTGGATTTCATGATCCTAACTCCTAAGAATAATCTAGGAGGACATCCTGTTATATTAGGAAGACCTTGGTTGGCTACAACTGATGCTTTTATTAGTTGTAGATCCGGTGATATGTACATATTTGATGGTAGTTCAACTAAGAAATTCACTTTATATCCTCCAGCTAGGACAATTACAGATTTAGATGACACTCAATGGATAGAGGATGAAGAAGATTTACAACCTCTCTCCACAATTTCAGAAATTAGTGAAGATAATCGAATTCTGAATACTCTAGAAAACTTTGAATCCTCTCCAGAACACAAACATGAATCATTTCAAGAGGAATCCAATATTGAGTTTTTTTCATCAAGGCAGATGTCTCTTCATTCTATGGATAAATTTGGTAGCTCTACAAGTGAGATATTTCCAGGCAAAACTTTGAACATAAACAAGAACCTAGAAAAATCTCAACAAGAAGAGTTAGTCAAGATATTACAGAGACATTCTTCTGCATATGCATGGGAGTACACCGACATGAAAGGGATAAGCCCCAAGACTTGCACTCATCACATCTATATAGAGGAAAATTGTAAACCAATCAGACAACCTCAAAGACGGATGAATCCAAATCTTAGGGAGATTGTTAAAGAAGAATTGCAAAAATTGTTAAATGTCAACTTCATATATCCCATTTCAGATAGTCAGTGGGTTTCTCCTTTGGTAATTGTGCCAAAGAAAAATGGTAAATGGAGGGTATGTGTTGACTACCGAGAACTAAAAAAAGCTACTCTTAAAGACCATTTTCCCTTACCTTTCATAGATCAAGTGTTAGATACATTAGCTGGCAAAAAGTACTTCTCATTCCTAGATGGGTTTAGTGGTTACAACCAAATCCAAGTAGCACTTGAAGATCAAGACAAAACCACATTTACCTGTCCTTGGGGTACCTATGCTTACCGAGTGTTGCCATTTGGATTATGCAATGCACCTGCAACATTCCAAAGGGCAGTATTAGGAATTTTTTCAGATCTAATACATGATTGTGTAGAGGTATACATGGATGATTTCACATTTTATGGAAACACTTTTGAAGAAGCTTTAGAAAACTTGGAAAAAGTTTTAAAGAGATGTCAAGAAGCAAATCTTTCACTTAGTCATGAGAAATGTTTCATGATGTTTACTGAAGGTATTGTTTTGGGGCATCACATTTCAGGGGATGGGATTAGAGTTGATGAGTCAAAAGTTGAAGTCATCTCTAACTTATCTATTCCAATTTGTCAAAAAGATGTTAGGAGTTTTCTAGGATTTACAGGATATTATCGGAGGTTTATAGAATACTTCACCAAGATATCATATCCACTCTTCAAATTGCTTACCAAAGATGTGAATTCAAGTGGAATTCTGATTGCCAGTTAGCCTTTGAGACCTTGAAAACAAAAATTTCTGAAGCACCTATTTTAAGGGGACCTAACTGGAAGTTACCTTTTCATATCTCAACAGATGCCTCTGATACAGCTCTAGGAGCAGTATTGGGACAAAAAGACATGATTCCTTATGCCATCTACTATACCAGTAAAAATTTGACTCCTGCAGAGTTAAACTATACTGTAACTGAAAAAGAGTTTTTAGCTGTTGTTCATGCTATAAACAAATTTAGACACTATATAACAGGCTATGAAACTTTTGTTCACACTGATCATTCTGCAATTAGATACTTAATGAACAAATCAATTACTAATGGCAGAGTTATAAGATGGTTATTGCTTTTACAAGAATTCAACATTACCATTCTAGATAGGCCTAGAAAACAAAACACAGTAGCTAATTTCCTATCTAGACTCCAAAACATCAAAGATGACACTCCAGTTGAAGATCAATTTCCTGATGAATATCTTTTTGCAATTTCTACTCAAACTCCTTGGTTTGCTGATATTGCTAATTATTTAGTTTCAGGAAAATTTCCTTCAATAATAAATGCAAGAGATAAAAGAAAAATCATTTATGATAGTGCAAAATATTCATGGGTTGCTAATGACTTGTACAAGATAGGTCCAAATTTGATCATTAGGAGATGTGTTCGGGAAGATGAGATGCCTGAGATTCTCAAAGCATGTCATGATGAACCTTGTGGCGGAAACTTTGCTGATAAGAGGACAGCTTATAAGATCCTTCATTTAGGATATTATTGGCCATCCTTGTTTAAAGATGCTAAAGAGTATGTCAAAAGGTGTGACAGTTGCCAAAGGGTAGGGAAACCTTCTCCTTCAGGTGAGATGCCATTACAACCTAAGGTACATATTGAACCTTTTGAAAAATGGGCTTTGGATTTTGTAGGACCTATTAGTCCTCCATCAAGACAAAAGAGATATATATTAGTTTGCACTGATTATGTTACCAAATGGGTAGAAGCCAAGCCATTACTTTTTGCTAATGAAGCATCTGTAGTTACTTTTATTTTTGAGGATATTTTTACTCGTTTTGGTGTCCCAAGGGAAATTGTTACAGATCAAGGAGCTCAATTTACATCAAGGCTAGTGGAGCAAATGATGGAGAAGTACAAAATCAGACATAGAACATCTACTCCTTATCATCCACAAGCAAATGGTCGAGTGGAATCCACTAATAAAGTCATTGAAGGAATCCTAACAAAGACTGTTCATCTACATAGAAGAGATTGGGTAGATAGGCTTCCTGAAGCCTTGTGGGCCTATGGAACTACATGGAGAAACACAACAGGCCATACTCCTTATGAGCTTGTTTATGGAAAGCAAGTTTTGTTTCCTATAGAGTTCCAAATCCAAACATTCAAGATGGCAGTTCAGCTAGGACTTGATCTAATGGAGGCACAAAAGCATAGACTGGAGCAAATTAATGAATTGGATGAGATCAGACAAGATGCAGTTCAGAAAACAAGTCTAGTCCAACAGCAAAGGGCTAGATGGCATGACAAGTACATCAAAGAGAAGAAATTCAAAGAAGGTGATTGGGCTCTCTTGTTTGATTCAAAATTCAAGGATTTTCAAGGTAAATTTCAAACACATTGGCTAGGGCCATATGAAATTGTTGAAATTTTTGACAATGGAGCAGTAAAAATCAGGACAATAGATGAAGAAGAGGTCACTTTTCTTGTGAATGGTCATAGATTGAAGCCGTATCACAAACCACTCTCAAGAGAAGAATTTGTCAAGAAGTTCCAGGAAAACAGTGATGTGAAGTTAATGAAGAAGAATATTTCTTCTTCATCAACTTGATTGAATTTTCTGAAGCATTTCTTTTGAAAAAAAAAAAGGTATAAACATGAAAACCAATCATTGATTGGCATGTTTATACAGAAAAGATAGGGTGAAAATCAGAGTCTTTCTGACACTCTAAATTTTCCATTTTTTTTTTGCAAGCAGTTGTTACAAAATCATAAGTTCAGATCCATTGCACTTATGATCCATCTCATTTAATTTCATTTCATTTACTTATCCATCCATACTCCATTTCATTCATTCATTCATACTTCACTTCATTCCATATTTCATTCATATCATTCCATACTTCATCCACTTCATTTCCATATCAAAATTTAAAGTTTGATGTTTTTCTGCAAAATGAATAACACATGTCATGGATTGCAGGCCATTTCTTATATTCTTCCACTCCATTTCATAAATTGAATCCATCCCATTCCATCATTCACTTCATACATATTCCATTATACCATGTTTCATCACCTATCTTCACTCATTCCATAAAATATTCTATGTATATTCCAAACCACTCCATTCCATGATTAAAAATTCTCCACAGGTACATTCTGCAGCTAAACAGATATTCTGCAGCTAATCAGACTTTCTGCAGCCAGACAGTCATTCTGCAGCTACAGATCCTGAAGGCACTGATCAACAAACATTTGAATTGCAACAAGATGATCCAGTATATCCATGAACAAGAAGAATCAAGAAGGATTATGAAGACTCTTCCAGAGGAGAAAAAAGTATACAAAGACCACAAAAATTAAATGAAAAGCAAAGGTAAAAAGTTCTGGTTATAATGGCATTTCATAAAAACTATAGTATAGTCTAGTTATGAATCATTCGAAAAAGTTGTTTTGATTATTTTTATTGATCATACCAAATATACCCTCCGCAAAACTTTGGATAAAAATCTTTCATTTCAAATTATATACCCGACCATCATTTAAGCGGTTAAAAAGACTGAAGTGTTTGGTTTCCTCACGTCACCCAGCCAAATCATTTAATGATGATTTTTGAATCCGTTGTAAAAATCTCCGCAGTCTTTTCACTCATTGATTTGTTTTCTTCACCTCACTTCATTAACTCGTTCCGTAACTACCTCCATCACTCCATTCCGTAGCCATCCCTTCATCATTTCATTCCGCAAAACAGAGATATCTCTATCACCGTGAGCAGAGGTATATCAGTTTGAAATATCAAACCACTATCACCGTGAGCAGAGATTGAAGCATTATCACCGAGAAGCAGAGATATATCAGTGTGGAATTTGAAGCCATTGTCACCGAGAAGCAGAGATATATCAGTTTGAAGATTAAAGCACTATCACCGTGAACCAAAGGTATATCAATTTGAAGGTTGAAGTTATTGTTCCCGTGAGCAGAAAGAGTACTAATCTGAAGATTGAAGAAGGAATTATGGGCCTCATTGTAAGAACTGAACCAGTGGGCACAAAATACCTGGAAGGATACCCTCAAAGTAGAGAAATGTTGCAATAGGTAGGATGGCTACAATTTCTTGAGAAATTTAATGGCTTCCACAAAGAAGTTACTAAAACATTTGCAAGGTCATTCAAAGGAGCCGAGGTTGAAGTTGGAGATGTTAAATTCACTGTCACGGAGGTTTTTATTGCAGAAGCAACAGGATTTCTTAGACATGGAGAGAGATGGTTTAAAAACAGAGAATTTCATAATGAATCATGGAAGAAAATCCTAAAATCACCAGGTATGGATGTCACTATGTTTAAAAAGGGAATTCCAAGTTCTTCATTAAAAAATAAATGGAGAAACATATTGCTTATTCTACAAAAATTTATCACTTGTGAAGGTAGATATGGCACATTTTATGTTTACCATATTAGGTTGATAATGCATTTTCTGGAGGAAGAGTTAAATTTGCCCTATTTCTTGCGTCAAAGTTTAAAAAAGATGGCTTCTGGTGTTCAAAGGAGAGTCCAATTCCTAGAGACAACTCTATACCATCATGGCTTGGTTAAGATTTTAATTGAACACCATTTAGCCAAAACAAAAGACACTTGGGATAATTTCTTGGTAAGAAATCACTTTGAGGAACCAAAAGAGCCCTCACTTGAACATCAGCCTACAAGGAGAAGCAGAAAATGGAGAGCCTCTAAAATTGAAATTGACAAAACAGTACAGGAAAGTAGTGAAGAAATAATCTCTGAGAAGTTGACTCAAATTAAGAGACAACTTAAGAAAGAGAGGGTAATCAGAAAATCTTCCACAGAAAAAGGAGAGGGATCATCCCATCCAAGAAGAAGCCATAGACTCAGGGGGAAACTAAGGAAAACACAGATCAAAAAAACAGGGGTGATAAATATAGAAGATGAGGAAACATCTATTGAAGAAGATGTTGAAGAAGATTTTAATGAAGAAACCCCTGAAATTGACCCTGCTCAGCAAGAAGTTTATGAGTATGTTGAAACATTGGAAAGGAAAGCTTCAAAGAGTAGAGATAGAACCCCTAGTCCTCCACTGTCTGAAATTGATGTGTTAAGAAGGGATAGGTATGAGCTGGAAGTACTTAATAGACATATCAAAACTGAGAATGATATTCTAAAGGAACAAGTCAAACTCAAAACCAGTATGAACTCAACCTTATCTCTACAAATGGACAAAGTGGAAAAGGCTAATGAAAAGTTGAAAAAGAGGAACAAGAAGCTAATCAAGGCACTTATCAACTTAAGGTTCAAACTAGTCATCAGAAAACCCAGAAGACCTTTAATTTCCAGGCAAAGAAGAAGGAGAGGATTAGATGTTCTTGCAGAAGTCTCTGAGTTTATGGAATAAGTTGCATGAGGACATGCAAGAAGTCAGCAGTGGGGGTATGTTGAGCCCCAATATTGTGCTTTCTTTCATCTTAATTTACCTCATTTTCCTTTGTCCATTGTTATCCCAAACCCAAATGATCAATGAAATTAGTTAAAATTACTTTTAGAATGATTAACATGGCTAACTTGCTAAGTTTTGTGATTTTGTCATTGTAATGCATTTTAACCGAAACTAGCTGCAGAATGCAGACATTCCGTAGCTAACCGGAAATTCTGCAGTTGTCTTCACGTTCAAGCATGTTCCAGGTGTCCTCTCAGGAAAAGCCACACATGGGTATATTCCACATTATGTCCTCATTGTTCGTTGCTCACCATGAAGAATGAACCGAATTCTGGACGTGGTTTTGGTACGTGGGAACTCATTCAAGGAGGCAGACTTCTAATAGGACTAGGACAGTCCAGACGTCCTTTGTCCCTTTACGCTGCCATCTTTAGAGTCCTAGTATGATTTTGATAAGGAAAGACAATGATCCCCGTATTGTTGTAAGTTCTGTTATGTAGATTTTTTATAAAAGCACTCGGGAAACCGAGAGACAAGCTCTAGATTTTGCTTAGATTTCATGTATTGACTGCTATATTTCTGAAGACCGAGACTACTCTGTTTCAAGTTATTTTCCTTTAATGAAGAACACAGCATTTCTTTGAACGCGTTGAGTTGATTTTGAGTTAGATTCTGTCTGGTGGTAGAGGGCCCCTGCCTCCTGCACGGCTTTACTTTGTAATTTAGATAAGTATCTTAGTTGTTTTCACGTTTTTGAAGTTTGAGTTCATAGTTAATTTCATTAGCCACTATAGCTATACTTGCTCTAAGAAAATCTTCCAAAAGATCATGATAATGAATGGGAAATGGCTGTAGTGTTGTAGGATTTATTTGTAATTTCTTTTGTTCATTATCACAGTTGAACTTATACTAAGAAAACTCTTCCAAAAAATCTTTATGATGTCTAAGGCATGACTGTGATACTGAAAGTTTCAGTTGTTTGTTTACACTAAGTAGCATAGCTGATCTTGCTCTTAAAACGCTCTTCCAAAATATCATAATAATGGGTATGAGATAGCTGTGATGTCTTAGTTTTTAAATTGCTTTCATTCTTTATGTTTGCATTTGCACTGAATTGTACAGCCAGGATTATTCTAGCAAGCTCTTCCAAAATACCATTCATGATGGACAAAACAGGCTGTAGAATCCCATAGATTAATGCATGATAACTTAGTTAGGGTACTCCAGAGTCAAATTGCATTCAATTCATGCTCTGTTATTTTGTTTTAAGTTTGATAATGGCTTGTTAGTTCAGCACTGTTTATTGTAGACTAGTGACAACTTAGTTCAGTTTTAGCTTAGCTCATTGTATTTACATTCCACATTTAGTTGTCATCCATTGCATATTAGATTACATTAGTTGTTAAACTTAAACAATACGACCTTCATTATTTACAAAATCTCTTTTGTTCCAAATCTATAATTGACTCATAACCATCTGAACAGAAGACAATATCATTCCAAGGCCTGAATTACTTTTGCAACTTCTTTACCACTTCATAAACAAAGCCTTTCCTCAAAAGACTACTTTGAAAAGAAATCCATAACTTTTGAATAAGGTTTAGTGATGTTAAACTAAGTTGCAGAATAGAATTAGGAGCTAGTCTTAGAGTAGAGATCTTATGATGTTAACAATGTTTTTTTCCAAATATGTTTCAACAAATCTTTAATCATGGATAAAATCTTGTATCATTATAAGTTGATTGTTTAATTGTTTAGTTAGGAGAATTTGTATACTTAGCTGACCATTTCTCAAGCTCTCCCAAAATACCTTTAATGAAAGAATTGGACAAGTTAAGTTTATGTTTTAATTCATTTTCTTGAAGTCATTATCAAGCTTTGTATTCTGCTTATTCATAGTTTAGGTTTGATTCTGTTTCAGTATTTGCATTTGCATTTGTCATTTGTCATCAACCAATTAGGCTTCACTCTGTTTTTAACCAGTAGCTTCTTTCCACTAGCTTTTTAGTCATTTCCCTTGTGAACATAAAAACCTCAAAAGACCAAAAACATCATAAATCATCATAAAATACCAAAAACATCATAAAACACTAAACACAACGCATTAGGAAACAAACACCTAGGCACATACAGTGCACTTCACTTCAGCAGTTTACCAACCCTGGTTGACAATTAAATGAACTCAATTTAGGAGACTAGGTTGAGCACAAACAATAGTCTTTGAGAAGCTTCTGTCAGTGTAATTATTGTTTCTGGGCTCGAGGAGGCATGGAGGCTTTAATGGGAAGATGTACTGCCTGGAGAAAAACGTTCTGCAGATATTCAAACATAGATATGGTTGTTGTGTGTGCTCTTTGGATCTTTAAACTGCGTCCTTATCTTTGAATACAGGGTTAGGCTCTAAATATTCAATTAACAGGCCCAAATCCCTTGAATCTGCTTCTGTTGTTTCGCTTGGCCATTGTTGTAATGGCCTCCCTGTGCTCACAATCACAGTGGCTGTGATTACGGAAAACAGAGTGAGTTCACCACTCCAAATACCCTGCACAATGTAATGAACCAATTATAAAATCCAGGGGAGGCGGAAGCAATGCTGTGGAGGCCTGTGGAATAGTGGCGCAATGGTGGAGAACAGGCGGAGAAATGATGTTTAGTGCAAACCATAAGGTTTGAACCTTTGGATGGAATACAATGGAAATTGCGTTAAAACATATGAACGGGCTTGTATGGTGGGACCCGGTCAAGGGAGGAGGGCGATTGAACGCAAGCCGTTGGATCTCGGGAGGGGATCAACGGCGGAGGTCAAATGATGAAGTTAGTAGGACATGCAATGAAGCAATATGGATGAAATGCACGATGCAATGTGGGCCTTAAATCTGGATCAAATGGACAGTCGTGATTAAATCGAAAAATCGCAATCGGTGGAGGCAGCGGGGGATACGTTTGAGAACTTGCGATTGGCGATGGTGCGATTGAGTGCCAACCATCCGATCTGGGTCAGATCGATGGCGGTGATTAAATCGGCGAGGAGACGAGATGGGGGTATTGGAGTGGAGCAGGAGAAATGAGGGTCATTGGATCACATGGGACGGACGACTCAGATTCAATCGGGGGATCGCAATCGGGGATGACAGAGGGTGGCACCTTTATGAACTCCCGATTGGCAATATAGCGATGTAGCGGTAGCCGTTGGATCTAGAAGAGAGATCAATGGTTGATACTCCATCGGGGAGGTAAAATAGCAAGAAGCGATGGGTGCGATGCGAAACGAGTGCTGACCGTTAGATCTTGTAAAGATCGACGGCTCAAAACACACCTGCGGTCTATACAACAAGAGACCATCACATTGGGGATTTTGATCTCGACAAAGAGAATGCGCTACCGAACATCTTCTGATTCTGATTTGTGCCCTTTGACTTAGTGCTTGGTCTTAGCGCTGGGCTTTATGGAGGGAAAGTGGTTAAGGGGCTGGCCAAAAGGGGCTAAGCATGTTACTGTTACAAAGTAAAAAGTGGGTTTTTCAGCCGAAAAAGAGGATTTTAAGGCTAAAGAGGGAATCGGTAGAGGGAAAAAGGGATATTAAACCAAACGAAGTGTGTTCATAAGGTTAAAGGGGAAGATGGGATGATTTAGAGGGTTAGTGGGAATAAAATAGGGGAAATGGAGGCCTTTTTTGGGCATTCTTCTTCACGGAAATAGAGAGACTTTATAATGGAAACAACAGTGAGGATTCATCATAGGCAAAGGCACAAGGAGACTTCAAGGATGATGTGTTTTCAGAGGGAAAGCATTCCTTGAAAGCTCAATGACAGTTTTGACCCCCTGTTTGCTTGTCAAAAATTTATAGGGGGCTAACATGATCAACACCTTCTAAAAAAAAAAGCCCAAAAAACATCCAAAAAATATATCACATACCTCCAAGAAATTTCCTTTGAATGTACCTCCAAGAAAATTCCTTAAACCCAAAACAATCCTTTGCAAAAATGTCCTTTGAATGTACCTCCAAGAAAATTCCTTAAACCCAAAACAATTCTTTGCAAAATCAGACCAAGACCTTTGTAAAATCAAACCAAATATGTGAAAATAATGAATGCTTTCGCAGCAATTTATATTTCCGCGAAATGTTTTTTTCGAGGGGCTTCGTGATATTTTCCGGCCGACGGAAAGTAGGGTAAAAGTTCGACCGAACTTTTATGTCGCTAAACTTGATGGGCCGTTGATGCAAAAAACAATTTGGCCGAAATTTTTTTAAGAGTTCGGTCGAACTAACACGTCAGCAATTACACAAGGCCAAGCTCTAAATACATATCTTCAACTTTGGACTGATTAAACTCCATGAAACATTTTGAATTAACTGTCGGAACCAAGACAAGCATTTTCAGAATTCAATCTACTTTCAATAAATATAACTTTTATGGAATTTCATAAATATTTACTACTTTTAATTAATTTTGTAATAAAACGGGTGCAAACAATTTCTGGAGGTCATTATGATTTAGTGAAATCATAATTCTGTATCTTCCAAAATACACTGTAAAAAAATTGAAAAAATTATGGTGCATTAGATTAGTCCGTCGTCTGTAACAGGTAGTTTTTAGATTTTTATTTTATAACTTATATGTGAAGAAAATTCTTGCGTCGCGAAACATATTCAAAATATGCAGTTTTTCATATTGGACCAGTTCAAAAAATTCTAGTAATTATGATATACATCAGTTGGATTTGTAAATATGACGAAACCGAAGTAGACTGTGTCTAGATTGTTGTAACTCATTTTGTTTTTCAAAAACACAAAGTTTCAAAGAATACAATAGTGCGTATTAACATGACTTCTTATGAATCCTTTGATTGTTAAAAAACACACACTCAAATAAATGCTAAGTTGACATATCAAATGTGTATAAAAAAATTCCAAAAAATAAGTAATAGAAAGCTAATAAAATTTTTGACAAATTTTATTTTTATCGCAAAATGAAATTCTAAACAGAAAATTTTTTTGGCTTGCAGAAAGTTGAAGAACAGAAAAAATAAATTTTTTTCTCAAAAAAGGGAAAAAAGTGTAACCCAACTTCACATTTTCACGAACGCGTTTTCATTTATTTCACATTTTATGTAGTAGATTCCATCGAAAGTATGCAACATAGGTACTCCTTGAATGCAAAATTAAATTTTGCATCCAATGAGTGCTCCCGCTTGAAATTTGAGTAAATTCGCAGGGAAATAAGTTGAAAATATGAGTTTAAAAAACAGTTTTTTATAGATCTAATATTTTTGTGGTTGGGATTGTTAATCAAAGGCGGAAGATTCAAAGATAAAGAAGTTTGAGTCGAATTTTCAGAACCTCTAGCCGAGTCGATCTTCATGACTTGAGAAAGATGTGAAGAGAAGGAATATATAAAAAATAATGTTAAATGAATTGACATTTTTACTCCAAAAATGGTGAATCATCCCCCATGGTTGACATCATCATATTCATTCTTATTAGTTCTTGTAAAGTTGATTTTTGTTGTACATTTTTGTTTTGAGGCCCATTTTTTACCTCAAAATTTCTCTAATGTGTTCTCGTGCCCTGTAAAAAGACCATCAAAGGGCAAGAAGAATCAAAATTTTTCATTGAACATGTCTAGGTCCACCTTCAGATACAAAGGAACATTGTCTTAGACAAGGACACTGGATTGCTCAGTGCATTTTGGACTACATTATGGGAGAAGATGGATACAAAGTGATGGAAGTCTACAACATTCTATCCCTAGATAGATGGGAAAACAAAAGTAGTTAGTGTGATGTAATTGTAACTTAAGGGTTACAATCAAAAGCATCCAAAGACCTAGGATGCAAATCTAGTATATATACAACATTATATAATAGTGAAGTCCACACTTCTACTGGTAACTCTCCATTTGAAAAAAAAATTGGATATTTTGCACCTTCACCTGTGGATATTGCATATAAACAAGGAGGAGTGAGGGGGGATATTACAAAGGATTCTTTAAGGGTAGAAAAAATTATTGAGAAAATTAAATAGACACATTTTCTAGTTCAAGAGACACTGAATAAGTCACAAGGAAAGTATGAGGCTAGGCATGATCAAAACAGAACAGAGAAGTCATTCAAAGTGCGAGAAAAAGTATAGTTACATTTGAACAAGGAGAGGTTACATAGTATTAGCAAGAAAATCAAGGCTTTGCAATATGGTCCTTTCAAGAAACTAGAAAATGTATGAGATAATGCCTACAAACACAATCTACCCTCATGCATGCACATACTCAATCTTGAATATGGAAAATTACAAACTCTATGAACCTTTTATGTTGGATCAAGAAGAGACATATGCAACCATCCAAAGAGGATTTAGTACAAGATGTCTAGGAAGAGTTGATAGAGAATACATTTTTTCAAAAGATGCCTAAAACTACAAGATAGGGGTAGCATGGGCTTAGACAGATTGGGTCAAAATGAAAATTTCCAGTAAAGAAAAATGTCACTCTTGGGAGAGACATTAGAGAAATTTTGAGGTCAAAAATGGTCCTCAAAAGAAAAATTAGCAACAAAAAGAGACTTTATAAGAACCAATAGGATTCAATATGATGATGTCAACTATGGTGGATGATTCACCATTTTTGGAGCAAAAAGGAAAAATGATAAACAAAAAAAACTAAATTTTCAACTTGTATTTTCAACTTATCTCCCTATGATTTTACTCAAATTTGGGGCGGGAGAACTTATTTGATGCAAAAATTAATTTTTCATCCAGGGAGTACCCATGTTGCATACTTTCAATGCAGCCTACTACACGAAAAATGTGAAATACGTGAAAAAAAAAACATGATTGCGATCATTTTTTTTCATTTGTAGATTTTAGACTTCTGTGGTGAGAGTTTTGAGTTTCTGGGTTCGGAATCTCTAAAGTGAACATTTTTGGGTTTCATGTTTTTTCATGTTTTTCACATTTGGATGAAGCAACTCTTGGGAGAAGTTTTATCGGCAATAACCAATTTGGAGAATTGAACTCTAAAACATTTCATGGCCATTTTGAGGCCTTAAATGATCTTTTTTAGGGCCATAAAATTTCCCCACTTAAGCAGCCAACTCCATGGCATTATTCTACACTCATATACATTTTCAACAATGCAAGAAAGAAATCAACTAGAGTTCATATGAAAATGTTATTTTACCCAAAATTTGACCTACAATGATTGACCACCATAGTTTGAGAGTGTGTCACATCAGCCCCCTTTGCTCATAGAAAAGAGGCTAGCCTTATGAAGGCTAT
The DNA here is from genome assembly GCA_034641835.2 of Pinus albicaulis. NCBI lineage: Eukaryota > Viridiplantae > Streptophyta > Pinopsida > Pinales > Pinaceae > Pinus > Pinus albicaulis. Next base: position 1,511,553,781 of record CM076584.1, on the reverse strand, counting down.
GAAGAAAACTAAAAGGGTCAAACTTGTAACTCTAGTTCAGAGTTGAAAGATTCAAAATTAACCTTTAATTGGTTGTTGGGCTATTGTTGGCATATCAACCTTCACAATACGTAAACCATTGCGAATACTTGTAAGTTATCGCTTGAAATGTATAAAAAAAATATTAAAAAAAAAAAAGGTAGGTGGGGCCCTGTCTCTATAGGTGCAATAAATCAATCACTGTGCTTTTATATATAAGTAATGCTACAAGAACGAGTACATTGGTTTGTTTCCGCATACAAGAGGTGCCAAGTTACAAATTTCCTCATGGCGATTTTATCAAAAAGTGAACAATAAAACAAGAGGCACCAAGTTACAAATTTCCTCATGTTGATTTGGTGAGTGAACAATAATGCTTTTATTTCTGTGGTGCATTAGATCCTTCATGTTTTTAATGAAATTACTTATAAATATGGTTTCTAAAGCATCCAAATCATATATGTCTATCTATCTAGCAATAATTCTTTTATTCTTTTGGTGCATGGTCCTTCATGTTTTAAATGACATTAATTACAAAGATGGTTTCTAAAGCATCCAAATCCTATCTATCTATCTATCTATCGTCAAAGAACCTTTTAAAATTTGGAAAACAAAATAATAAAAAGAGTTGTGTATTAACATTATAAATGGTTGGTTGTAATATGGAGTTGAGTGATCACGTTGGATTTTCATATCAATGCTTGAGCTTACTTTTTACTAGATTTGCTAGCTAGACGAAGTGCAATGTATGGTGTTTATCATCCACATAAGTACTTACATGGCTTAAAGTGTTGGACTTTTACCCAGCCCCGGTGTGGTTCAAATAGAATGATGTGCCGAGAAAGTTGGTTGACAGTACCATGGATTAATGAGAAGGTCGCTCTCAATATTAATGTGAAGGGACACACTGAAAATAGAGTCAGTCCTCTGAGCCACTACCTAAGTCGAGGTTCATGGTAGCTCGATTCTATTTATGAATAAATCATAATTTACAAGCTCTGGATATCGACAATACTCTCATGGAATTCACAAAAAAGGTGACCTTAGTTGTGACAAGAACTGCTTTGGCACACTATTTCGCCCAAAAAAGTAAAAAATTGTTGGAATTTGGCCTTTTTTTAATCAAAACATATAAGAGTAGGAGTGCTTGAATCATGTTTTTGATGGTGGGAATGGATTTAGCACCATCAAAAACCCCTGGGAAACCCAAATTGTTGAATCTTGAAATTTGACAACTGTAACCCAGATTTCCAAAAATTTCCGCCAGATTTAATCAAAATTGTGCCAGAATTTCCAATATTTTTCAAGAAAAAACGACGCCTAATTAGACTATGACCACTATATGACTCACCTTTTTTTTGAATGGCTAATATTACCATGTTTTAAGTCAGTTTGTTCAATCATTATCCCAAGGAAACAATTTGGTCATGAAAATATTTTAAAAGAATTATATTCTCTATTCGAGATACTCACCACTTATCAATTCCTAACGTTATAATAATTCCTCCCTCACTTCTTATTTGCTTCAAAATAAGAACCTTGCACTACAAAGTGGACAGAGGTGAATTTATTGTTATTGATTTATCATCTTTGAGCAGACCCACTACTTTGCAGAGCATATTTTTTATGGTATACAAATACACATGCCAGTATACATGCACATCTTTGTCGAGTTCTCCCCTGCCATGGCAAACAGAATTTTCATGAAAATATACCATGTTGTTACACATTTTTCTATTTATGGCATGTTTGATTTTTAAATCTCACACTTATTCCAGAAGAAAGCGCATTTACTTTTTTTTAAAATCGCTATATTGTTTACATTTTGAGCAATCCATTCATGAATTACGTGCTTCAATATTATGTACTAGTAATCTTCCAAGATCGGAATTTCTTTTCATGATATAAATCCTCCTATTTTCACAAAATAGTCTACTTTCCTTAACATGCATGAGCTGCCCCTTCCCCTTTTATAATTCCTCAATGTGTTTATTCAATTACCCAACATTTACAAAAACATGGTTCTTGAGACTAACATATTTTGCTAATGCATGCATTTACATAATGAGGATTATTTGTATACAGATTTTGTTGGTTGCGATATATGCATTATAAGTTTTCATAGCATGAGATCATACAATAATAGAAGAAGACAAAGCAGCGTCAAAATGTCACATGGAAACAAGACTGTAATAAAAGTATTCAATTTTCTATTCATTTGGATGATGATTGTGAAGAGTTCAAACAACTTACACAAACAAGGAACCTTTACTTGGGAAGCCTGCAACCTCAACCAACCCCACAACTATCTCAAACTATTCCTCTCCCACATAATTTCAATAATAATTCCTTCATAACTCTCCTTTCCCGAATGTTAATAAAACACATTAGAAAAGAAAATAAGACAAAGAAAAACCAACCCTTAAAATAGTTAGCCTCCTTAACTATTCCAAGTTGATACAAAAAGAGGACACTATGAAGGTGAGGAGGGAAAAGTTTGTGAAGAGATGCATGCACAAATTCTGAAAATTGTAATTATTTTCCCTGTGATTATTTATTCTATGAGTACAAGAAGCTAGCTTGTTTGGTGGCAACAGATTTCTTTAAAGGACTGATAAGGTGGAAGGCAGATTCATCTCGTACTTCTGAGATCTTTCAGGTTATCTTTATCTTTATTTACTGCATTTTATTTTTTCATAAGTTTAGCATTAGCTAATGCTAATAGCTGAATTTTTTGCACAGAAAGCTTGTTGATTTAATCGTTCAGAAATATTCATAATTTTTGTTTTGTTTGTTTCCTTAATGTTTTTGTAAGATTGTATAACTTCATCGAACTAGGGCGAATAGTTCTCACAAGAACGCTAGATAGAATGTTGTGCTCTTATTTATTGATAATGTTCAATCATCTTTAGCCATATATAAGCACGCATATCTTTCCAAATTTGACTTTGTTTCATAAGCACTTTTTTTACTCAAATTTATTTAAACTTTTTATAAGGTACATACAACTGATTATCAGGTGTTAGCATAGCCTTGTGGCTCACATAACACCATTTTTATTGATATTTATAAAATTATTTTGCTTGAGTTTCATGTTGTTCATGACTTTTTCATTTTATGTAGCATACTACACATTTGTACATGCATCATTTTATCACTACAATAACTTGTAAATATTCTTTAATCGTGTGCATATTAGTTTATTTTTTTCTTGTTGTAAAAAAAATTATTAAAAAAATATTAAAAAGAAATTCACTAAACAAAGAGTGTAAAATTCCAGGCCCTTGTCTTATTGCCTCACATGCTTATTGTGACGCGAGAGTTTGACAGAGAAGTTTAAAAACTTTCATGGTCAACAACTATGTTATAACCAAACCACTAAGAAGAAAAAAAATTGAGTATATGTTGTTCCAAGGTAGAGTAAAACAACTTGGAAGTGGGAGTGGGAGTGAGAGTGTATTAGAGACATTTTAGTATCTGTAGTAACCTATCAAGCCACAAGTCTCAAGTAACTCCATGGAGAGTGTCTTCTCATTTATACTTGTACTATATACATTCCATACAAAAGAGAGAAAAGAAATCTCATATTTCCGCTAGGTTTTCTCTTGTAAGGGTTTCCCAAAGCAAATCTTATATTTCTTTTGGTTGGTGTGTGATTGTATTTTATTGTTCTCTATTTTCAGTGTATTATTTATTTTATGTATAAATAAAAAGCAATAATGAATAAATCTGGAATCCAAGGAAATTAACCCTCATAATATGAATTTGAATATATTTTTATCAGATGTATTGTGGTGAATTATTGAATGGAATATCCACAACAATGTATGGATCATATCCTTTGTACTTACATTATTTCCATTCTCGGCAAAAGAGAGTAGAGCAATGCCACCTTCCAGCAGGGTTTAATCTTGTAAGAGTTTCCCAAGGCATATCTTGTATCCATAAGGCATATCTTGTATCCATTGTGGTTACTTTGTGATTGTATTTTATTCTTCTCTATTTTCACATTTTATCTATTTCATTCATAAACAACAATTTTGAAATCTAAAGGAATTTTAGTTTATATTTCAATTTATTTTAGCAGATCAACTATGACAAATTGAACAATAGAATATCTAAGGTAGTTTCCAATAGTGTTGCACATATCGTGACAATATTGCCAAACTGCCTCTCACCAAGATTATCGCCATAACTTATTGTAATAATTTAGGTAATTATCATGATAATTTCTAAATTATCACCCTACCTTCATCAATTTCCACTTATTACCAATATTTTTTCTTTCAACCCTAATTTTTAAAAAGTGAGTGATGGGATTGAGCTCTGAGGATACTCTGCATATTTCCTCCAAGCAAACAAAGAGAAGTCTGATTGTTTTCATTTCATCTCATGAGATACATACCCTAATAGTTAATAGTAATAATAAATTCTTAAAGTAAAAATGACATTTTTCTTTATCTTTCATCTTCACCATTTTAGTTAAAATTTTAACATTACCATTCCATTTTCATCCTTTTACTTAAATTGTTAACATTACCATTTAATTTTCATTCTTTTACTTAAATTTTTAAAATTACCATTAATTGACTCAAGATGTTTGAGTGTGGTTTCGACCTCATTGGATTTCATATGGAGAAAGTAAAATTTTATATCCCACTCAAAATCCAACAGACTTCACGAATTTTAGGATTTTAGAATTGGTGGGATTGGAATGCTTCCAATGGATTATATAATGTATGAGGGTATAGAAGTAGAATTTAATCAAAATCATCAAAACTTTTATATACCTCGATGTTGGTGCATTGAATGTTGAGTTATTCCTTCATGACCTTAGTAAAAATGTACACTTCACTCAAGCAAAATCATTGATTAGGATGTTAAACTTTTTCTATCTTATTTTAATGCTTAGTGGGTGATATTGAGTATTTGGATCCCCATATAGGCAATGATTTTGATGTTATGTAACTATTTGTTATAACATGATTTTATTTGGACTTTGGAGGCCATTTAGAGTCTCTTCATCTCTATTGATTTATTTTGATTCAAAAATGGATTGCACTAAGTGATATTTTGGTTATATGCACCCTTGCTATACATATGAGAAATTTTTCATATTTGTGTATAATATTTTGGATTCATATGGATGCACATGAACTATACGTTTTTTTCAAAATTTGAATATTTTATTCAGTTTTCGGTTGACAAATCTTTTGGTTCAGTTCCAATAAAATTGTTGAGAATAATGTAACTATTTTCTATGAAGAAAACAAAGAAATACGTTATTCTCATTGCCATGGTTCATCTCATGAGATACATTTATTTTTGTTTTGATATGATTTTGCATCATGCTATTAGATCTTATGATTTTGGAAAAATATCATATTTCAATATTGATATCTAATGTATTACTTGACGTCTTATACATCCTATATATCAATTTACTTTCATATTTATGTAGCAATGTGTTTGTTTGATTTTGATGTTGTTTTAAAAGTAAAAAATTTGAATATATATATATATATATATATGTATGTATGTATTGTAAGTTCCGTAAATATAATTCCATTACTGATAATTGATATTATATTGATAACTTCTTTTCATCAAAAGGAATTCTAGGATCCCATATTCCAACATTGAAGACAAAATTTCACCATTACTATCTATAAACACCTTAGGTACCGAAGATAACTTCCCAGAGGCTTGTTCAAAACCTTAAAGAGGACAATGCTAGAAAATCAAGGTTTGTTTAAAGACATAATGAGCATTATTATGCCTGGTACCCATGTACAGTTACATTGCATGCATTGTACTATGAGTAAAGCATACAAAAAAACTAGTGTTTGAGAATGGCATGCCAATAACCCATTATGACGAACTAGAACATAAAAACTAGTAGTAACCAGTTTGCAAAAATGAAGTGAAAAAGTCATGAGAAGCTGCTAATTCGATATGACAACTGAAGAGAGTGGAGTAGAATTTCTTTGGGACAATATCCCAGCTGGAGCATTGATGACTGTTAGTGCTTCTAGTTACGCATCAGACTCAGTATCTGAGTCAGACACCACAAAATTCTCTACCCATATTAACCTAGCCACAACATCATCCAAATTGTATCAAATGACCCAGATAATTCTCTTGATTACCTCCTGACTTGCAAACAACTGATAATTGTCAATTTTTTTGTCACGAATTACCATATGAAGCAAAGTTTCTAGATGAAAGTGCATAGACAATGAATGAACGAAGTAGAGCCTCCTATTTCTGAATTTACCTGGGTTAGGAATCCACCTGAGATGACTACCATTGATCTCAGAGTCAGAAAAATATAACTGGACCCCAAATTCCTTTGCCTCTAAGTGAAGAATTTCAATCCTCACTTCTGAGGGAATCAAATAAAGATGGGAAGCCATTGAATCCCAACCAAAGAGACGTTGACGATGAGACGAGAATGAGCCTGAAGCGCCACCATGACGATTGGGTAAACACTCCCTGGGGGCCATGTATAGACAAAAACTAGGAGTATGGACAAACAAAAGAGAGACAACAACAGACAAATGGTGTTACTTGAGAAACAAAATTGATGGTACTATGAAGGTGTCATAAACCATACAAAGGAAGAGAGAATTGTTTTCCAGTAGAGATGACATGAAATAATGAAGCTCAAACTGACTTACCCTACCTCCCAAAGGATAAAAACAAATTAAACCCAAAAAATTTAGGATAGATTTGATAAGAACCTGACCCTTGACTATATCAGAACTAGATAGAAAATGTACCAGGGTGCCAGATGACATAGACCAATACAGAACAATTGAAAGAAATACTCGTGGAATCATAGATTTGGGGTGACGAGGTGGGTAGCACAACGACCAACTCAAAAGAGTGACTTGTCGTGATGTGGATAAACAATACAAAGAATATTAAAACATGTAGGGACCAGAAATACTACAAAGGAGATATGGCACAAATAAACCAGCGGATGGTAGAAAAGAAAGAAATTGTGATGCAAGGAATTTCGGATACAAGCCTTACTTCAAAAATGTAGACTCCCACCTCAGCAACCAAGAGCAAAAAAAAAATTGCAGCCCTTCCACATTCGAACAAACAATGTTTATATTTCTCCACCCTAAAACTAAGCCCATATATTTATAAAGGGGCGAATATGTGAGAGGATCGAACAGATGGGAGAGAAACCGAGAATGCGAAAAAACCACAAAATGATGTGTGTATATCATGACACGCATTTTAACAGTGATGAAAATCCCAAATGATGTGCTCCTAGATGCAATGTGTCCTGTATATGTCAAGGTCACTGTTTTTTGTAACCAATCCTCCCTAAGAGAGAATTGTCATAACAGTGTGTGATGGACGGAAGTTGTGAACAAATGGAATGTCATAATGAAACCTCACTACTACCAATTGCCTGCATTTAAAGCGATATGATGAGTGCAGGTGAGCGTGAGGCTGAGAGTAGTGAGGATGCCACACATGGATGGGATCTAGACAGGTGGAGAGCATGGCTATCATAACTGGGTCTCCCATCTCCTTCACCAGTCTAATTGCGAGCATGTTAATCATATTACCTGTCGCGCTTAATAGCCTTAATACCACCCCCATCAGGAAAAAATTATATATATATATATACATATATTTCTCAATTTTTTTGCAAATTTCCAACACACAGGGTGTTGAGAATTTATAGGGTTAGTGATTAATTCAAATTCTCTTCTTGATAACTACCTGTGAACTTACTTGAGTTACTTATGTCTTCTCTTCTTTAGCTTGAGTTACTTGTGAACTTACTTTGAGTTAATTATGTCATGGATTTCGATATTGAGGAATCTTCAACTTTATCTCCATAGGGCATAGATCATCCATCACTTTCATTCATGAGTCATGTCATCTACCAAAAAGTGAATCATCAATCTTTCTTATCTGGTCCACCTTTTATGCCATGCTACTTTCTTTCAAATCATCTCCAAGGATCTTACATCCTTTCACATGATTAGCAGCCCTGCACAAATTCATCTAGATAAACATATATGTATGAACATTTTAAAAACAAAAGTTACCTTAGCGATGATCTTTCACCATGACATATTCCTGTAGGCATCGACATCCTCTATTCAAATTGACACATATCCTAATGATATGTCTTGTCAAGGTTCTTCTTCTTTAACAGACTTCTATCAGAGTCTCCATATCCTCCAGGAGATATTCCAATCACATCTTCTTGTCTTTTCGGATGATAACTGCCTCTTGACATGGTTGCACTTCATGATCTCTTCCCTTCTACACATCTTCATTCCCAGGAACTTCCAATTTTTAGTTCTTTGTTCATATAGAGCCACCTCATATTCCATATGAAAATATATTATGTTGATTTCATTTTTCAGTGCACCAAGAGAGATCATCCTCCATAGATCATATTTCTAATTATAGAAGTCCATTACCTGCAACCATATGACATGACTTCACAGCATCCAGTGTCAGCATATAAATATATATATATACCTCATACTTTTTTCCTTTGATTCATCCTGTAGAAATTTCACTAGAATGAAGAGCTTCATTCACTTGACCTGCTTCATCAATATGTCATCACATCCTAGAATTATGTAGCATAGAATTCTTGATGAAACCATTTTGCTTTCTTTCTAATCATTGAATTCATAGAGAACTCCATTAGAAAATGTCAGCACCAGCTTCCATGATGACCCTTGATTTTGATGACTGCCTTCCATCAGTATTGTCATCAGCGAGGTTTTCTAGAAGTTGTTTCACCAAGAGCTCATATCATGCTTCTATCATGATGTTATTAATATACATTGCTTCCTATCATACTAACCAACAGAAATCACTTAAAGAAGAAGATGATCTTAATCATAATAGAGATCTTTCGCTTCTTCTTTCTTATATTTCTTAACATCGGGTTCTACCCTTTCAACTGTGACATGGGATTCTTGCTTTTTCCTCTTGTCCTTTCCAAATTTAGGACAATATCTTTTATAATGCCCAAGTTCATTGCATCCAAAGCATCGTACTTTGTCCATATTTCTTCTTTTATTCTGAGGACCAAATTTTATGAATTTCCTTTCTTCCTGAATATGGCTGCAAAGGCTTGATTCCCTTCACTTGATCCTGTATCAACTTTGGCTTTCAATATTGTTTCCTTTATTTTACATAGAGACCATAAATCATGGAATGGTGTGGCTTCTTTCTTCCTGTATAAACTTGAAGTGATTTTTCCCCATTCTTCTGGTAGAGCATTCAGCACCACTGTAGTCATCTCAGTGTCAGAGATTACTTCTCCCAGTTCTTGCATTTGGTCTCTTATTTCATAAATCCTCATAAAGTATGAAGTGATTCCTTCTTCTCTTGAAAATTTCATTTTGTATAGTTCTTGTCTTAGAGATATTTCTTCTCCTGCAGTACTCACACAGAATGGATCTACCAGTTTCTCATATATTTCTTTTGCAGACTTTAGTTTTGATACACAGGGAATGGGTGAATCCTTAATGGATTCTATGAGAATCATTTGGGCTCTAATTTCTCCCTTCATGTACTTGGCATGAGCTGGAGCATCTTCTTTTGAGGGTTGAATTGTAGATCCTTTGATGTAGTCCATAAATTCGTCTTCAATTACATTCAAATTTTTCCTCTTCTTCCAAGCACTAAAGTTTGATGACCCTGTTAGCCACCTATAAATTTTGTTATACCAAGAGGTGGCTAGACTTTTGTCTTCAAGCCTTCAAGAGATAGTTTCCTTTAAAAACCTATCATCTTTTGAAGTCTTGTGATATTCTTCTTTCCTTTTAATAAATCTTCATTGTTGTTCCCTCATTAACCCTGAAAAATCTGTTGTTTTCCTGAAGAAAAAGACTTCCAAAAACCCATTTTTTCCCTTCATTTTACCCCTCCTTTCACTCATAATTAACCTCCACTTTTATCCCCTTTTCCTCATAAAAATCCTCCTTTTTCCTCATTTTTCTCCATTTCCCTTCATAAATTCCCTTTTAAAAGGTTTAAAACTCCTTTTTTAACCTTATCGAGACCCCTAAAATCCTTTGGAAATCCTTTGAAAAAACATAAAAAACAGTATTTTGAACTAAGGCCTTTTAACCCCTTTCAACCAAGCCCCTAACCACTTCCCCACCATACGACCCGCGCCCAAGACCAAGTGCTAAGCCATGGGCGCTTATCGCAATCGGAGTTTCTCGTTCGAGCTTTTTCTTTGTTATTCCTCTTTTTCTCGATGCGATGGACTTTGGTCTATTGGCCTCCGCTTTAATCTGAGCCATAGATCTTTGCAAGATCCGACGGTTAGCGCTAATCGCATCGCGCCCCGTCGTATGTCTCCATTTACCCCGCCGACTGAATATTGACCGTTGATTTCCCTGGTGATCCGACGGCTGGCGCTCCATCGCACCATCGCATCGGCCTTCCCCCATCGCATCGCTCAAATCCATTATCCCAAGCTTTTTCCCCAATGTGATGAACTCCGATGGGACATCCGTCGTCGATCTCTGTTTGTTGATCTAATCCAACGGCTCTTATTCATTGTATGACCCCAAATCTCCTTTAAGCCTTTTTCGTTGCCGATAAAGGTTTTTTCCCTATTTTTCCTTACATTTTATCCCATTTCATTATAAAGTCACCCCCACATTATAAAAACTCTCGATCAATCTCGACCGTTGATCTTTTCAGATCAACGGCCCGGACTTGATTTCCACCACCGTTTATTCAACCCCCTCTCCTTTGATCTCAGCAAGAAATCCTCGCCGTCGAATGCTTTCATCCTACGGTCACGCTCTGACCTAAGCCTCCAAAGCAGTTTTTACCCAGCCACGTAGGATTTTTATAACTTTTTGTGTATTTTGTAGGTTTTTAAAAAAAATTGCATTGTTTTAAAATGAAATCAAAGGCCAAGGGTGACGATCCCCTAGGCCCTTATTCGTAAAAGAGATCTTTTCACGGGTTTCCAAATTATGTTTTATCAGTGCCTCATGAGCATTGATGCCTTTATACAACCTCTGCGTGCCTGCAACAACAATGGAAACACAGCAAACACCACAGCCGAATAGTATCAGTTTGACAGTATGAAATCAAAGTAGAAGTGAAGAAATTTAAGGTTTTAACATAGCTTTTAAGGATTAACACATTAATTCGATCAATCAAAGACCTGATCCACAATTAAATACAGTTTGAATACCAGAAGACAAAAATTAGGCTTCATTAAGCCTAAAACATAGAAATCAAGTAAATTAAAGGTGTTTTAGGTTAAAACAATAATATCTATCAGTCCAAGAAGCCTCCACTGCCACATCAGAGGCTAATTGAATCCTCTGCAGCTACCAAAAGACATCTGCAGCCTCAAAGCAATCAAAGAAGGCCTAGTTATTGCCAGAACAGAAGATATTTATCTAAATACAACTGAACAGTTATTACCAAAGAAAGAATAAATTCTCAAACTGTCAGCAGAGTTATTACAAAGATAAGAAATAGGCCTCAAAGTCAATATTTTTTCCCTTTGAGTTTAAAAGGACAGAGGCGGAGTAAATAAACAGAATCATAATTCAATGCTCTCCTGCCTTAGGCATTGCATGGTTTTCGAGGTTTAGAGTTGCATTTAGTGTATAATTTATTGCATTTCAAACCTAAAACACTTCCACCTCCTCATTTCTTCTATAAATACTTTTGAAGAAGATGAGAGGTTGGTTGGTTGATCACTAGTTGTAATACTGAAACTCTCTGAAATAATACATAGTCTGTTGAAGTTGAAGAAGAAATTGAAGTCTTGGAAGCCCTGATGATGTTGTTGCATGCTTGTTCTTGAGAAGGCTCTATCATTGGATCCATGAGCTTGGCTGTTGGTGAAGTATTCTAAACTATTTAATGTTTTGTCCTGTTTTCATGTTGTTCCATAATTTCTTGCTATAGTAGGATGAAAGTTTTAGGCTAAGAAATGACTCCTGGAAGCACCTTAGACCTGTTTATCCTTCATTGTTTTACGTTTTCTTCTGCTGAGGTATTTTAGAGTCTTTAATCTCTCTCTTTAGTCCTCATGCTTGTTTATTTCTCTAATAGTTCGAATAGTTGGTTTCAGCATGATTTATGGTTCTCCCTGCTAGTCTGCTGCCACTTAAAGGTTGTTATTGAAGTCTCCCTTTGAAGTATCTTTGTTTATAGTGAGCCAAGGAGGTCTATTCTGATCATGCCCTTTTTCCTTGCTTGAATAGTTGTCTTAAATGTCTTTTATAGTTGTGATCATAGATGTATTAGGTGTTCCCTCTTCTATGACTGCAATTATCAGTAAATATTTTATGTTTTTCTAATCCATTTGAAATAAAATCTTTGAGGAAATAGGATGTGCTCCCAAATCTTAGATTTCATTTTAAAATTTGTTTTGAAGTCATTATTTTCTTAAAGTGTGGTTTGTATAATTTATGGTTAGCCCTGTCTATCAAACACCTCTTTATTTTTCAAGTCATGTTTTCAAATTCCCTTTGTTGAGAATTAAACTTCTCTTTTCTAAAACCATTAATGTCTATATCATTCATAAACTAAAGGATCCTATGGCCAAGTTAGATTTTCCCTTTGATATCCCATATCCATTGATAAGTGTGTCATAACCTCTTTTTGACTCCATTTCCCAATGAAGATGATACTCCTTCTTTCTACCTGCCTTTCCTAGACCTTTCATATTCTGTTGTATCAATTCAACCAAACAAACAAAAAAACACTTGCACCTAATAACTAGTCTAAAACCAATATCCAAAGCACACAAAGATAAACCTTTGCAAAAACAAATAATTTGAGAGATCCCTCTCTGAGAACAGGAGGATGAGATCCTGGAACTCTAAATATTGGTTTGATGTTGCCTTGTCTTTTGATTTGCCAAACTATCAAAACACAGGACCCCAACATAATGGCGATCATGGTGGGACCCTGAGTAAAAATATTTAAAACAAAACACTCGCTGCCCAGTATAACATAATTAGCCTTTTTCAAGCACTACCTAACAAAATGGTAATCATGATAGGACTTAATTGAATCAGTGACAAACTAAGTAACCCTTAGGATTCTCATAGAGCCTTGTTAAAACCTTGAAGAAATCAGTTACCAAGCCATAAGAGTGAACTTTTTATGTTTAAAACACCTTAGCTAAGTGTTAAATCAGATTTAGGACACTCTCATAACCTATAAGATCGAAAAACTCAGAAAAACCCAAAAACATTTCAGTTTGGCTTCATAATAAACATGGTGCTGGAACCATCCAATATTTTACCTTCATAGAAGCTAAATAGTTTCCACATAGCGACTCCACTAACCCCAGTAGGCCTATTACTCATCTAGGTCTCCAAATCTCTTTAGGACTGTGTTAACCAGCCTTGAAGAAATTTAAGAAACCTAGTCCCATACTAGATAAGAAATCGTGAGAGGTAAAACTCCCAAAAACAGTCCCTAAAACTTTAACCTCTCTCATTTTTTAAAAGAAGTCTAGCTTCACATAGGATCAACACTAGATCCCATCCAGACCCAAATCCTCCTTTAATAGTAGACAATCCAGAGAGAATTATGTGGCAGACTTCTAAGTCTGGAAAATCAGCTACTAATAGGAGCCTCTTAAGAAAAAAATATGTCCCTAAAAACCTTGTTGACTTAGAGGATTTACACTTTGATTTACATCATACAAAGAACATCTTCAGAACTAGATCTCAAGGTGGTTTAAAACAAACTGATCTTGACCTTGCAGATTTGCAACAGAGCTTTAGTAGAGAAGCCTCACCTTCCACTCCTCTTGATTCCCAGCTTCTTCATCACTTTAGCCTTTTCCATAACAAATCTGCTCAAAACCAGTTTGCTGGCCCAAGTGTCTTTTCCACTCCAATCCATACTACCACTGCTCAAAACACTCATTTTCAGCCCACTTTCACTCTTGTAAACCCACCCTTCTTTCCAGCCATGGAAACATGGTATGCCCCATTAGTGTTACCACAACCTTTTTTTCCCTTACCAAATGAGTACCAATTCAAAATTCCTCATTTCACTGGAAAAGAGTCTACAACAGCTCAACATCATGTAGATAGGATGGAAGATGCTTTTGATTACATGGCGATAGAAGAGGAAACCATTAAGATGAGGATCTTTGCCCAAAGTTTAGGAGGAGATGTAAAGAAGTGGTTTAAAAACTTACCTCCTAACAGCATCAATGATCTCCCTGCTTTGCATCAAACATTCATCAACAAATGGGAAATGAAAAATAACCCTCTCCAAATACTAGCAGAATATAGTAGTCTCAAAAGAAATCAAGGGGAGAATGTTCATGACTACTCCACTAGGTTTAACAGTGTTTACAATGCTCTTCCACCTCACATGAAACCTCCCCAAGGCATGGCCTTAGTAAGATACCCTGAAGGTTTTGATGCTGAAATGACTTATCAGCTAAGGGAGAGAGATTACTTAACTCTGGAAGACATGCAGAGAGGAGTTGTGAGTGTAGAAGAAAACATAATTAAGAAAATAAATAGGTTGAGATCAGAGAAGAGGGTAATTTATAAAGATGACATTGCACCCTCAACCTCAACTTCTGACACTAAAATTGATAACCTAGTGAAGTTAATGGAGAGGATGCTTGAAAAGATCAACTTGAATGATAGAGTGCCACTAAGAGAACCTCAAAACAACCAAAATAGAAACAGAAATCAGAATTATAGAAGAGAAAACAATCAATATAGGCCAAAAGAAAATGACCAACAGGTTAGGCCTCCCTTCCAACAAAACTATGTAGATCAATATGAAGAAGATAGGGAGATCGAAAGTTTGGGAGAAGGTCATGTGAACTTGGTTGGATCAGACAGTGGGGATGATGTTTTCCTCACTGAAGAAGAACAAGGCTTCTTCTCTGATCAAAATACAAACACCTATGAAGATTCTGATGATTATAGATTGGGGTTTGAAAATGCAATCATGGAGGTACACAAACAATATGATCTTAGGAGCAAAGGGAACATAGACAATTCAAAAGATAAGAACACTAGCACTGCTGTCAAGAAAAACGCAGAAAGTCAGCCTAAGAAAATAGCAGAAAAACCCATCATTTTGGCTAAAAAACTAGATTTAAACAAAGAGAAAAATAGCCAGCCAATTGTTGAACAGAGTACCCCTAGCACTTCAGCTAGTGGTCCTAACAAAACTGTCCCAATTACCAGTCCAAACAAGGTTCAGCAAATCAAAATTGCTGAAAGGAATTCAATTGAAAAGACAGATGTAAATATGACCAAATCAATTGTTCCTTTCAGCCTTGAGGGAGAGATTGCAAAGATAAAAATTACCATCCCTCTAGTTGAACTAGTAACCCAAGAAGTGTACAAAAACCAAGTTTTAAAAGCTTTTAGCTTAGGAAGTGATACTGACACCTTAAACTTGACACATGACAAGCCTAAGTTGTTGTTTGGTCCAGAAGTTGAAAGAAAATACCAAGAAGGGGTTGTCCCTCCCTTCTATGTTAGTTTGAACATACATGAGAAAATTTTACACAATGCCATGTTAGATTCTGGAGCTTCACACAATCTAAAGCCCAAGGTAGTAATGGAAAGCTTAGGCTTAGAAATAACTAAACCATACAAGGATTTGTATTCCTTTGACTCAAGCAGAGTCAAATTTTTGGGTTTAATCAAAGATTTATGTGTTAACTTATCTCAAATCCCTGCTAAGAGTCTAGTAATGGACATAATTGTAGCTGACATTCTCCCTAAGTATGGCATTCTTTTATCAAGATCATGGGGAGCCAAACTTCAAGGAAGCCTTCAAATGGACATGTCTTATGCTACCATCCCTGTTTTTAACCAAAACAGAAGATTATATAAGGAATCCCACATGAAATACATGGTGAGTAACATAGATAAACCAAACAACTCTCCAATCTACTCTATTCAATCAAGTTTAGATTATTTTATCTTGTACAATGAAGATGAAATCACTCAACAAGAAAAGGAAAACATAGACCCAACCAATTTACCAGAACAATTAGAACTTCCCTCAAATCAGATACAAAACATTGGCAATCAACAACAACAAGAAAATGAAAATGAGGCAAATATACTTTGGACAATAAAATTTGATGGATCTTGTAATAAAACAAGTGCAGGGGCAGGGGTGTGGATTCAAAATACAAATTAGAGTTTTCATATAAATTGGATTTCCCATGCACCAACAATATTTCTGAGTATGAAGCACTTCTCCTAGGCTTACAATTGGTTAAACAATTAGAAGCCCAAAATATATCAATCTTAGGAGATTCTGAACTTATCATCAGACAAATAAAGGGAGAATACTCACCTAGAAATCCAAGGCTTAGGGAATATCGGAATGCTGCCCTTGATTTATTGAAAACCTTTGAAAAGTATGAACTCATTTTCATTCCAAGAGCACTAAATCATCTAGCAAATGAACTCGCTTTCAATGCCAGAAACTGCCAAATACCTAAGATAAATGAACAACTTAGTGTAAAGGTAAAACACAGGCCTACGGTGCCTGATAACGAAGATCACTGGCAGGTGTTTGATTCTGACAAACACATAGATGATTTCTTAAAATCAAAAAACGATTTTGCCGTGCCAATATCAGAAACCAACCATAAAGAAAACTTCTTGTATATTGAACAAATCCCAGAAGTTGAAATAACGCATTCTGCTGATATAAATCATTGTGAGAATCCTTTTGAAGCAGAGTTAATTGACAATGCAGACCAAGAAGACTTGGAAGTTTTAAAATGCAAGAGCGATACAATTCCAAGAGGTCTCACACCTTTAGAACACCTTTTCGATTTTAACGATGTAGCCAAATAACTGAGAATGGAGCCTGTGGAAATAGATGTAGAAGAACATAACATAGGCAGCCTAGCAGAACCCAAGATGATCAAACTATCCATCACTCTCCTAGCTCACGTAAAATTGCAATATATAGAGTTGTTCAAAGAGTTTAAAGATGTTCTTGGTTGGGGAGACAAAGATCTGAAATCTTATGATACTAGCATCATTCAGCACAAGATTCCTTTGAAGGAAAATCAAAAGCCTTTTAAAAAAAAAATAAGGAGGATAAACCCTATTTTATTACCTTTAGTTAAGGCAGAAATTGAAAAGATGCACGATGGTGGGATCATAGTACCAATTAGATATTCAGAATGGGTATCAAACTTAGTTTTTATTAGAAAGAAGACAGGGGAAATCAGGCTCTGTATTGACTTCAGAAATTTAAATAGAGCCTCTCTAAAAGACAACTACCCCTTGCCCAAGATGGACCATATACTTCAAAGGGTAGTTGGGTCAAAAAGGATATCACTCTTAGATGGGTTCTCGGGTTATAATCAGGTGTTAGTGCTCTCAAGTGATCAACTCAAGACTGTTTTTACTACACCTTGGGGCACCTTTATGTATGTCAAAATTCCTTTCGGATTGATGAATGCAGGGGCTACTTTCAAAAGGGCCATGGACATAGCCTTCTCTGAAGATATTGGCTATTTCATAATCATCTACCTTGATGACATAACCGTTTTCTCAAAGACTGATGAAGAAAATTTGATTCATTTGAGAAAAGTTTTTGAGAAGTGTAGGAAATTTGGCTTATCTTTGAATCCCAAGAAGACACTCTTTGGTCTCCAAGAAGGTAAACTTC
The DNA here is from genome assembly GCA_034641835.2 of Pinus albicaulis. NCBI lineage: Eukaryota > Viridiplantae > Streptophyta > Pinopsida > Pinales > Pinaceae > Pinus > Pinus albicaulis. The sequence continues at coordinate 1,511,536,081 of CM076584.1, read as the reverse complement.
TTGGTCACATAATTTCAGAAGAGGGAATCAAAATAGACCCTAAAAGGATAGATGGCATATTGCAAATTAGCCATCCAAGAAGCCTCAAAGAATTACAATCTTTCATTGGAAAGATTAATTTTTTAAGGAGGTTTATCCCCAACCTTGTTAGGCTATTAAAAAACATTACAAACATACTTAAGAAATATTTAGGTGTGAAATGTACTACACAAGCTAAACAGTCATTTGAATTGGTTAAACAAGCTCTCACTCAAACACCAGTCTTGATTGGTCCAGATTTTACCAAAGACTTTTATATATTTTCTTTTGCATCTGAGCATACAATAGCTGCAGTTTTACTTCAAAAGAATGACTTGGGGCAAGAACAACCAATATCCTTCTTTATTTGGGCCTTAAGAGATTCTCCTCTCAAATACAACATCATGGAGAAGCAAGCCTTAGCATTAGTGAAAGCATTAAAAGACTTCAGAGTTTATATTTTACACTCTCACATAATTGCTTTTGTTCCACATACTATTGTCAAGGACATTCTAAGTCAAGACCCTGATGGTAAAAGGGGAAAATGGATTGCAACCATTTTTTAATATGACTTAGAAATTATTCCCACCAAACTAATTAAAGGGCAGGGATTAGAAAAACTGATGGCTGAATCGAACTTCCAAGCACTAGATATGAACATGGTAAATGTATTGGAAGAAGTAGAAGAATTCACTGCCCCTTTCATTGAAGACACATTTCTGAATTCTCCTTGGTATGATGACATTATTTATGTGCTTTTATATTTAAATTCCCCTCCTTCTTTGTCTAAAACTAAAGCTAGATTTTTTAAATAAAAAGCTTTGAGTTATTGCATCTTAGATGGGGTATTATATTGGAAAAATGTTGTTGGAATTTTGCTTAAATGTTTACTTGAAGATGATGCAGGAAAAATCATGCATGAGCTGCATGAAGGTAAATGTGGAGGACACCTCTACTGGAAGACCACAGCAAACAAAGTCCTTAGATCCGATCACTATTGGCGCACATTTTTCTCAGATACTCAAAAGTTAGTCATGTCTTTCCATAAGTGTCAATTTTTTTATGGCAAAAGAAAACTCTTTCCCTTACCATATTTACATCCTATCAGTGTTGAGGCACCCTTTCAACAATGGGGCTTAGACTTCATTGGGGAAATTCACCCATCTTCATCAGCCCAACATAAGTGGATCCTAACTGCCACTGACTTCTTTACCAAGTGGATAGAAGCTATACCCTCTATGAATGCTAATGACGTTGTCATTATTAAGTTCCTTGAAACAAATATCCTATCCATATTTGGTTGTCCAAGAAAAATCATAACAGATAATGCTACTGCCTTCAAATCTAATAAAATGGTTGATTTTTGTCACAAATACCACAGCACCTTGGGCCACTCTACTGCCTACTATCCCCAAGGAAATGGATTAATTGAATCTTCCAACAAGAGCCTCATCAATATCATCAAAAAGCTATTGGAGCAAAATCAGAAATCATGGCACAGTAAGTTGGTTCATGCCTTATGGGCTGATAGATTAACTACAAAGAAGTCAATAAATATGTCCCCCTATCAGCTGGTCTATGGCATGGATGCAGTCTTCCCCACCTCATTAGGAGTTCCAGTCATGAAACTCATTCAAGAAGTGCAGATTGAAGAGAATGATATGCAGAGGAGAATCAACCAAACAATCCATTTACAGCAGACCAGGGAAGAATTCTATGAAAGAACACAGTTAGTCCAAGAAAATATAAAGAAGCTATTTGATAAGAGGACTAAGGAAAACAATTTCCAAGTTGGAAATGTTGTTCTTAAATGGGATTCAAGAAGAGAAGAAAAGGGAAAACATGGCAAGTTTGAGAACTTGTGGAAAGGGCCCTATATTATTCATGCTGAGAGGGGTCACAATTCATTTTTCTTGAAATAATTGAATGGACAAGATTTATATGGAGGTTCTGTCAATGGCAGGATGCTAAAGCATTACTTCTGCCAAGAGTCATGAGTTTCAAAGCATTTTACTTTTTCATTGTAAATATCATAGTCTGAACATTGCATTCAAAGTTAGAAAAATAAAAATCCAAAAACAATAGAAAGGAGAAAAGAAGGCAGATTGTAAAAACAAGAAAGGCACAGCCCCATACCAAAAAAAAAAAAACAAACAAACAAACAAAGTCTGAAAGTGTGCAAGCTCAAATGCCACTCCTAAAAACACACTCCTAGTTAGTCATACAGCCTAATCATGACAAATTAGTTTTCAATTTATTGCTGGTAGGTTTATGAAATAGATTTGCCAAATAGCTTAATCTTGGCTTATCAGTAAGGTAGATTAGGATAGAAAAAAAAAGGTTCAAACAAGCTCAAATTCTGAAGCTATGAGATAGAAAACAAACTGGTTCTAATATGCCCAAAACTTGAACCAGGAAAGAAAGAAAGATAGCTCAAACAAATTTAAAAACAGAGTTGAAGAATAAATGAAGGAGGTTTTTTAATTTTCAAATCTTAAGCCTTCACTATTTTTGCTTTACTTTTTCTGCAAATAATAATCTATGTGCAGCTTGTTTTTATGCCATAGATCACGGAAATTCAAACAGCTTAATCTTGGCTTGACTGTTTTTAAATTTATTGTCTTAGAAACTAGAGAATAAAAGTCTGTCAGACAGTCTAATCCTGACAGATAGTAGTTAGGTAGAGAATTTATGAATTCAACTGCTTAATCTGGATTCATGGAGAAATAAGGTTAGACTTAGATTAGTTTCCTGTTTTTCAAAAGAATAAAATGTTGTTGAAGATAGTTTGCTAATCTAATTTCACTCTAAAAAGAATAAAAAATGTTAGGATCATTAGGAATGGGTAGGTAGACATGATTGTTTTGATAGAATTCCATTATTTCAAATTGTTGCAGAGATCATCAAAAAGAAATATTGCTACCCAATGGATTAAAGCACTGGTTTAACTGAAAAACCAAAGATCAACAGCTGACGTTCTAGACACCTAAAAAAACCAGCTGTCTTCCCCAAGTGGAGCCACTGTTAGCCACCTATAAATTTTGTTATACCAAGAGGTGGCTAGACTTTTGTCTTCAAGCCTTCAAGAGATAGTTTCCTTTGAAAACCTATCATCTTTTGAAGTCTTGTGATATTCTTCTTTCCTTTGAATAAATCTTCACTGTTGTTCCCTCATTAACCCTGAAAAATCCGTTGTTTTCTTGAAGAAAAAGACTACCAAAAACCCATTTTTTCCCTTCATTTTACCCCTCCTTTCACTCATAATTAACCTCCACTTTTATCCCCTTTTCCTCATTAAAATCCTCTTTTTTCCTCATTTTTCTCCATTTCCCTTCATAAATTCCCTTTTAAAAGGTTTAAAACTCCTTTTTTAACCTTATCGGGACCCCCAAAATCCTTTGGAAATCCTTGAAAAATCATAAAAACAGTCTTTTGAACTAAGGCCTCTTAGCCCCTTTCGGCCAAGCCCCTAACCACTTCCCCACCATACAACCCGCACCCAGGACCAGGCGCTAAGCCACGGGCACTTATTGCAATTAGAGTTTCTCGTTCGAGCTTTTTCTTTGTTATTCCTCTTTTTCCCGATGCAATGGGCTTTGGTCTATTGGCCTCCGCTTTGATCTGAGCCGTCGATCTTTACAAGATCCGACGGTCAGCGTTAATCACATAGTGCCCCGTTGTCTATCTCCATTTACCCCGCCGACTGAATATTGACCGTTGATTTCCCTGGTGATCCAACGGTTGGCGCTCAATCGCACCATCGCATCGGCCTTCCCCCATCACATCGCTCAAATCCATTATCCCTCACTTTTTCCCCGATGCGATGAACTTTGATGGGACATCCGTCATCGATCTCTATTTGTTGATCTAATCCAACAGCTCTTATTCATTCCGCGACCCCAAATCTCCTTTAAGCCTTTTTCGCTGCCGATAAAGGTTTTTTCCCTATTTTTCTTTACATTTTCTCCCATTTCATTATAAAGTCACCCCCGCATTATAAAAACTCCTAATCAATCTCGACCGTTGATCTTTTCAGATCAACGGCCCAGACTTGATTTCCACCACCGTTTATTCAACCGCCTCTCCTTTGATCTCAACAAGTAATCCTCGCCGTCGGATGCTTTCATCCTACAGCCACGCTCTGACCTAAGCCTCCAAAGCAGTTTTTACCCAGCCACGTAGGATTTTTATAACGTTTTGTGTATTTTTCATGTTTTTAAAAAAAATTCCATTGTTTTAAAAGGAAATCAAAGGCCAAGGGTGACGATCCCCCAGGCCCTTATTCGTAAAAGAGATCTTTTCACGGGGTTCCAAATTATGTTTTATCAGTGCCTCATGAGCACTGATGCACAACAATGGAAACACAACAAACACCACAGCCAAAGATTATTAGTTTTACAGTATGAAATCAAAGCAAAAGTGAGGAAATTTAAGGTTTTAACACAGTTTTGAAGGATTAACGCATTAATTCGATCAATCAAAGACCCGATCCACAATTAAAGACAGTTTGAAGACCAAAAGACAGAAATTAGGCTTCATTAAGCCTCAAACATAGAACTCAAGTAAATTAAAGGTGTTTTAGGTTAAAAAAATAATATCTATCAGTCCGAGAAGCCTCCACTGCCACATCAGAGGCTAATTGAATCCTCTGCAGCTACCAAAAGACACCTGCAGCCTCAAAGCAATCAAAGAAGGCCTAGTTATTTCCAGAACATAAGATATTTATCTAAAGACAGCTGAACAGTTATTACCAAAGAAAGAATAAATTCTCAAACTGTCAGCAGATTTATTAGAAAGATATGAAATAGGCCTCGAAGTCAATTTTTTTCCCTTTGAGTTTAAAAGGACAGAAACAGAGTAAATAAACAGAATCATAATTCAATGCTCTCCTGCCTTAGGCTTTGCATGGTTTTCGAGCTTTGGAGTTGCATTTAGTGTAGAATTTATTGCATTTTAAACCTAAAACACTTCCACCTCCTCATTTCTTCTATAAATACTTTTGAAGAAGATGAGAAGTTGGTTGGTTGATCACTAGTTGTAATACTGAAACTCTCTGAAATAATACATAGTCTGTTGAAGTTGAAGAAGAAATTGAAGTCTTGGAAGCCTTGATGATGTTGTTGCATGCTTGTTCTTCATAAGGCTCTATCATTGGATCCATGAGCTTGGTTGTTGGTGAAGTATTCTAAATTGTTTGATGTTTTCTCCTGTTTTCATGTTGTTCCATAATTTCTTGTTATAGTAGGATGAAAGTTTTAGGCTAAGAAATGACTCCTGGAAGCACCTTAGACCTGTTTATCCTTCATTGTTTTATGTTTTCTTCTGCTGAGGTATTTTAGAGTCTTTAATCTCTCTCTTTAGTCCTCATGCTTGTTTATTTCTCTAATAGTTCGAATAGTTGGTTTCAGCATGATTTATGGTTCTCCCTGCTTGTCTGCTGCCACTTGAAGGTTGTTATTGAAGTCTCCCTTTGAAGTATATTTGTTTATAGTGAGCCAAGGAGGTCTGTTCTAATCATGCCCTTTTTCCTTGCTTGAACAGTTGTCTTAAAGGTCTTTTATAATTGTGATCATAGATGTATTAGGTGTTCCCTCTTCTATGACTGCAATTATCAGTAAATCTTTTATGTTTTTCTAAGTCATTTGAAATAAAATCTTTGAGGAAATAGGATGTGCTCCCGAATCTTAGATTTCATTTTAAAAGTTTTTTTGAAGTCATTATTTGCTTAAAGTGCGGTTTGTAGAATTTATGGTTAGCCCTGTCTATCAAATACCTCTTTATTGTTCAAGTCATGTTTTCAAATTCCCTTTGTTGAGAATTAAACTTCTCTTTTCTAAAACCATTAGTGTCCATCTCATTCATAAACTAAAGGATCATGTGGCCAAGTTAGATTTTCCCTTTGATATCCCATATCCATTGATAAGTGTATCATAACCTCTTTTTGACTCCATTTCCCAATGAAGTTGATACTCCTTTCTACTTGCCTTTCAGTTGTAGCCTCTACAACTCCCTCCAAAAAATCCACCCTTTTAAAAAAAATTAGAGCCCCTTGAGTCCAGAAAGGCTAAGAATCGTCGAGTCGCAAATTGGTCCTTTTGCCCAGATCTGTGACCTAGTGACCCCACGACCCCCCGAGTCGCTAAGTCGCTAAGTCATAGATTTCTTGAAGTTCGGAAAATCGCGACCCCGCGACCTTGCGACCCCGCAACCTCCGAGGTCGCAAGGTCGCAAGGTCGCGAGGTCGTGCCTCCCTCAAACCTTCGAATAGTGCGACCTAGCGACCTCATTAATGGCTCACACGTGCGACCCTTTTATAAATAGAAGGGTTGCTAGGTCGCATTATGTACATGCGGCAGATAGAAAGAAAACGTCTCTGACAGGTCGACTAGAGCGCAATTTTCCCGGGTAAGTTGTCATTTCCTCCTGTTGTTTCCTTTTATGGTTTTGTTGCCTTAATTTCCCCTATCCTAGCCTTTAAATCGTCCATTTTCTTTGATCCTTAATCATTTAAGACTTAAGGTGCCCCATTTTGCCCTAACACTTCCCCTCCTTGCATAATATTTCCACTACTTCCCATCCAGACTCTTATGATTTGTATTCTTCCCCTGAAAGTGCCCCCTTCCTCTGTTTTGGCCCACTTAGCCTTGCATTTTGAAGTTATAGGGAAATCTACCTAACGTGGCACGCGCTAAAACCCCCCGGCTAGCCCTAGCGCGACTTGCGACCCTTGAGACCCTGCGACCCCGATCGTTGAGTCACCAGGTCGCATCCGCCCTCCTTTCTCCTTTATCGCGACCCTGCGACCCGCTCGCAGGTCGCAAAGTCGCACTTCCGTCGGTTTTCCTAGGGTTTTCAACCCAGCAACCTCGCGACCTGGTCACAAGGTCGTAAATTCACGAAACCTTTGAGAATTTAACATCGCGACCTTTGCGACCCTGTGACCTAGTCTCAGGTTGCCAATTCAACCCTTCCCATGCCTCCAATTGTAAAAAACTAATAAATGTGCCTAGGCTTGTATTAACATGGCATATTTCTTATCCTGTGACTCTTTCATGAACATGATAGGTGAATTCGAAGCGGACTTAGAGTGTGTCCCCGTCTCCTCAGATTCAAGCGACATGGGACCTGCAGTGGCCTGAAAAAAGAACAAGAGCCTGGAAGCAGAGAACATAGAGATGGATATACCGTTGTCCCCGCCCTCGATCTACAGGGACACCTTATGCACATTTTCCAAAGGGGACAGCATGTGTTGGTACCAAGTGTGCCAGGAATTTGCTTAACAGGAATTCGTAGGGGACCTCCCTGACCGACAAGCATACATACAAGTTAAAACGTCAAGGCTCCATCATGCAGGTGCCCACCCTACTATATTCCCTTGCATAGAGGTCATTGAATGGATTATACAAAACACCGACCCAAAAAATTTGGTAATCAGGGACTATGAAGGCAAAGCTTTTGCGACTCTGAAGGGCTCAGATGCTCAAGTTTACTATGCATTGCCTGAATGAGAGGAGGTCTTCACAGAAGATTGGGCCATCGCCCACGCAGTCCCCATAACAGACACTCTAAAAGGGTGGTGGGAGGAGCCCGAAAAATTCAAGGCCAAGAAGGATCAAGAATATCCAGTGGTAGGTCTTAGGAAGGTGTATAATCTAGTAGCCATTATGCTTTGCAAATTATACGGGCGTCCCGATGCCACCACTTTCAGTGGTACGTGGGTAACCCTAATGGAGTATGTCACTGTGCATGGCACCCGGTTAAACTAGGCCAGCATATTGGTGGCCTCTCTTCAGAAAAACATATCCTCGGCACTGGTACCAGATGATGGATATCCTTCTGAATTCTACATGGCCTCCTACTTGTTGGATGTTGTTTGTTCGAGGTGCCACTTTGAGGGATGAGTGCACAACTAGGATCCAAAGCAGGCATGCCCAATACACTTAGAGACGAAGGTATTTTGGGATTCCAGGTACAAGCAAGACATAGAGCCGATCTCTCAAGTCTTCATCTCGGCTCTCTACAAAAAATTGTTTGGCCAGGACACTCCTTGCATGTCTTGGTGAGCCATGGAGACGTTAGGCAAGGTAGCACATTGGTTCCCACTTGCCAAATACACATTCATTCGAGTCTTTGGTTCATACAAGGCTCCCCATGCTATGCCCCGATATGTTACAGATAAAATGCTCATTCAAGAGGTATGTTTCCAGATGGCTTTCAGTTTCTCTAAGGTCCTGACTAAGGGCTAAAAGAAGTCGTGGCCTACACTACCCCTCACTGTCAGTACCTACACGGTCAAATATTTCAGGGAGGTGGAGGCAGAAGTAGAAGAGATGAGAATTTATCACCTCGGGCCATTGGACCACCAGAAATATGACCTAGAGAGGATAGTCCTTGATCACTGTAAGCGGGCTAAGTTCAGATGGAACTACCAGCACACTGAGTGCTCGGGAAAGGATGAAAAAAGAAACTGGTATAATGTAGATAGGCAACTCGCCCCAGGGGCGTGGTCTGATCAAGAAGACCCAGATGACCATACATTGGAAGAAAGAAGCTGTGAATTAGGAGGCGCTTCTTCTTCTCAGGCTAAGAAGCCTCGAACCAGTACAGGGCACAACACTGCTGCCCAGCAGAAAAAGCAGGAAGCCAAAGCTTAGCACGAAATAGAAAAGAAGATGAAAGAGGATGAAGAAAAGTGCAAAAGGAGCCAGAGGTCCAAGCAAAAGAAGAAGCAAGCAGAAGAGGCTAGGAGAAAAAAGGAGGAACAGGAGGTAGAGGTTGAGGTGGAACGGCAACTCAAAATAGAGTTAGATCAAGTGGAGGCCGAATTCCAGAGGAAAGCAGAACAGGAAGCAGCAGGGAAAGCTAAACGCAAGAGGAAATCAGAACAAGAAGCAGCGGCACAAGCAGAACGCAAGTGGAAAATAGAACATGAAAGGGCAGAAGCAGAGTAGCTGCGGAAAGAGGAGGAAGAAAAGAAAAGAAAATAGGAGGATAGAATACTAGAGAACATCGAGACATTTCCCCAAGGTGCAGAAGCACAAATGGAGCTACAGCCCATTGAAGCACCTATAGTCAATACACGTTCTGCACTCTCCGATGTGAGTTCCTACGAAAGGAAAGAAGAGGAAGTATTCAACCTTACTAGGCTCACATTCAATCAGTTCTCCTTCAAGATCCAACAGGAGAAAAGAAGATTCTTGGCACGAAACCCTTCCACCTCATCCACAGCGGCGACGAAAAAAGATATAGTCCTAGACACTAGGACTAACCCAGTAATGATAGCATCGGCCGGCATAGCTTTCGCCGCAGCCACGGAGGAAAATGTAAACAGAATGAGCAGAGAGATCCTCTCTCTACAAAATAAGCTACAAGAAGCAAAGAAGAGGGAGGCAAGGGCAGAGCAGGAAAAGGTAGCGTTAAGGGAAGAGATACAACATCTCCAAGACAAAACTGCCCCTATCAATGAAGTACCGCTCACCGTCCGAAGAGAGCTGGATGTATTAGAGGTCACCATGAGGCAGGTCTATGGGGAAATGTTCACTATAAAACAAACAGTTGCCCCCTTGGTAAGAGACCAAGCAGAGGAGCGAGCAGCTGAAGGAGGCCTCAGCCGCTTTGGATAGAATGATAGAATGGACAGGCCGGTACCCCCAGGCTCCCGAAAACCTACCAAAGAAAGATTGGATCCACACCCAAGATGCCAAGGTCCAGATCCAGATTAAAATGCAATCTAAAGATAAGCTGTCCAAGGACCTAGATAAGGTAATGGCCGCGTACGAGCATCTAATCAGCAGCATCGATTCAATGCATGCCCTACATCACATTCCATCGTTGGGTGCATTGAGCGAGGAGAAGACATGGGAATAGGTGGACCAAGAGATTCAGACATTTTTGCAACCCATTAGACAAGCCGCTGCCACTTCTGATCTTGCGGCATCACAGGAGAACTTGGGTAAGTTCATTGTCACACCAGTATGGATCTACACCAAACTAGCCTCCCTATCCAACCTGGTCATGTAGAAAAGAGAAACTTTAATTCCTAATGCTTTGGAGTGTCTGCATCGGTTGAGAGAAGAAGTTCCCTTGATTTCCCCCATAGCGGCAGATTATCATGCGTGGCAGAACTTCCTCAGGGACACTACTACATTTGGCGGAAATTCCGACACCTGTTTCCGACGCTTTTGACCAAATGTCGGAAATTTTCCCAATTTTTTTCCATCCCGCCCGAAACCGTCACTATACCAACGTCTATAGAAAAGTGTCGCAATACCGACACTTAAAAACGTGTCGCAATTGCGATGTTTAAAGGAAGACGTCGCAATTGCGACACCATGGCCCAAAGCGTCGCTATTGAGACGACTCTAAATGTCGCAACTGCGACACAATGTCTAGGTGTCGCCATTGTAACGTTTGGAGGCACCCGTCATAATAGCGACACCTTTTCCGTCATCGGTATAGCGACAGTTATTTTCGCGCTACATAAAAATACCAAACTTATATGCGTGCTACATAAAAATTCGAAACTTATATGCGCGCTACATAAAAATGATTTTATTGTTTCGTATTTGTCGCAATAGCTACATTAACGTTTGATATCATGCGCGCATTCGCCCTCTGCTCTTGTAGAACAACATTTTCCCTCAGCATTCGCGCTCAGCTCTTGCAAAACAACATTTGCCCTCAGCATTCGTCCTCAGCTCTTGCAGAACAACATTCGCCCTCAGCTCTTGCAGAACAGCATTCGCCCTCAGCTCTTGCAAAATGGTAAGTTCTTACTGCAGGCCCTTCCTCCTATAGTAGGGTTGACTCTATTTGGGTTTTTTTGGTCAATTCCATTGGATTGTGTTAGGCCGTAGGGTTCTCTCTAGATGTCAAGAATCAAGATTCAATACCCTCTATTATCTTCATCACCCAATACAAGATTTAAATTTTTCCCAAAGAAACGCTTATTAATTTGGCAACCATTATTTCTCCCTACTTTAAAAACCCTACATTTAAATGAAAACAAGCATTGCATTTCAACTACAAAAATCTATTAGTGTTCAAATGTACATGTGTGCTACATTAACTTCTGATATCACGTGCGCATTCTCCCTCCACTCTTGCAGAACACCATTCGCCCTCAGCATTCGCCCTCAGCTCTTGCATAATAGCATTCGCCTTCATCATTCGCCCTGAGCTCTTGCAACAAGATTTCGTCGCATTCACCCCGAAGCCTGGCATCGCATTCGCCCCGGATTCGCCCGCCTTCTTCGTATCGCATTCGCCCTCGCCTCTTGCACGTAATTTGCCCTCGCATTCACCCGCTCGTTCTCGCCTCGCCTCTCTCAGCAGAACAACATTCGCCTCGCCGTTCGCCTCTCGCCTCTTCGTAACAACATTCGCCTCGCCTCGCAAAATGGTAAGTTCTCCCACGTTGTGCCCTTCCTCCTATAAAGAGGGTCAATTTTAGTGGGTTTTGGTCAATTCTATGGATTGTGTTAGGCCGTATGGTTCTCTCAGAGTGTCAAGAATCAAGATTCAAGACCCTCTATTATCTTCATCACCCAATACAAGATTTAAATTTTTCCCAAAGAAACGCTTATTAATTTGGCAAACATTATTTCTCCCTGCTTTAAAAACCCTACATTTAAATGAAAACAAGCATTGCATTTCAACTACAAAAATCTATTAGTGTTCAAATGTACATGTGTGCATCACTTGTGTAAGGTATTCCTTTTCCACTTTCACATTATCCAAGAATGTGTGCAGTATAGTTCATATTTTTTGTGATTTATATTATCTTGAAAAAGGAAAGGTAAATTATTTCCATGGAAAAAGAAGGTTTTCCCTTTTTATAGGTTGTTTGGACTTACGTGGAAAAATTTATGGTATGCCTTTCATATTATGTAGTTTAAATTTGAATTAACACATTATTCTACATGAAAATATAATTACCTATGTGATGTCCTTCATCACTAATTAAAATTATAGGGTTTCAATTTCCTAGACTCTAACTCATCTGATGCTAAATTCTAGGTTCTCATTGGTGGATCACTCTTCCATTGATTTCCTTTCCCTCTGGATCTTGTCATACTTTAAAATTCATCAATGATACATATATTATTTCTGGTATCCCAAAAGGCTTTATAGTAGAACATATTGTGAAGTTTTTTTGACACTTGAGGATTCTTTTTAGAACTGCAACGTGGTCTATGCTATCGAGTTATATATCAAGCAACTTGTCCTTAATAACTACACTATGAGGTAGGTTCAACCAGTTTGAACTTGTTGGGACATAGCATATGAAGTTGTGTGATGAGTCCATATCACAGGTCTATTATGGTGAAAAAAGTGAAGACACGTAATGAAAGTTATTATGTTAACATTACTAGAAACATTTTCGAAATTATCCATGCTATCAAGATGTCAAAATTCCAGGCATTAGGTGTCAATACTCGTAGCTAATAGATAATAATAATAATATAAAAAAATCACAACTTTATTCTTGAAATATGATTGTTACACATTGGTAACCTAGTTCATGAGTTACTATCACCCAAATATTGAAAAACAAACTTAAAATATAAATTAAACCAACATGAGAATCCAACTAAGGGTTTCTCGAAAAAATCATGCCATAACCTGGCATTTTGAAACCCAAATTTGAATCCATCATAAGTAATACAATGCAAACTCAGATGGATTTTCAATGCATGTTTGCATGCTACACTTATTCTCTGCCTAGATATCATTTTTTAAATGGAACCATTAGTCAAGCCCATAGTCCTTTTTATGTGAAAAATTTCAGCTCTATTTGAGCTCTTTTTTGCTCCACCACCTCCATAAACCAGTGTTACACGGGGTCTCGCCCCCCCACCTAGGGGTCTAGATTCCTCGCCCCCTCGCGCTCCGGGGTCTTGGGGACTTCTAGGGGATGTTTCCCTCACGCGCCCTCACGTCCCCTCACCGCCCCTTTTAGTTTATGGTTTCGTGTTAAAATTTGATGTGCCACTTAGCATATTTGAGAATCCAAGTGATTCTGATTCAGATGGTGACATGGTTGATCCTGATATATTCGTGCAGAAGTTGGATGCAAAGACTAGTGGGGCATTAACTTGAGCATTTATGCTCATTTATCATTATGATGATATCATTTGATATTCATATGTTATGTTTTATGTTTTATGTTCAGACATAACTTATTTGCGTTTAAGTTTTATGTTTCAGACTTGAGTTGTAAACTTCAGTTTAAACTCTATTTTGAATCTTGATATAATATGTCATATGATATCTTAAAATTTATTTTCATTGTACATTGTTAGTAGTTACATTAATGATTATATGGTTACAAACTTACAAACTTACATGCATGATTGTATGATGTATGTTTTAACTTTTAACTTTTAAATTTGTTTCAATTATATGATTCATCATTCATCGATTTGTAATTTTATCATTTATGATTTATCTTTCATGATGAAAGTGTATGATGACTGTATATACATTCCTTGAAAAAATATAGTTACATTTTAAATATTAAATTTTATAATTTTTATGACCCCGACGTCCCCCCACGTTTCCTGAAAATTGGTAGGGAGCTTTTGCATAGGCCGCTCCCGCGCTCCCTCGTCTCCTCGCTCCCACCTCCAGGGGACTTGGTGGAACATTGCCATAAACATATGCAAACATATATCATGATCTTGGAATTCCATTACATATGTATGTGCCAATGTTCCATAATCTTTCCCCATCATCAATTTAAGAAATTTCCATTGAATATCAAATTATGGAGGGGGGGAACTTTTTGCTGCAACATTTGGCTCAAAATTAGGGACCATCTTCCTATGAGGTGAATGAGAACTATAGATATTTGAAGAAGTAGATTAGTGCCTTTTCCTCTGGCCATGGAGTCATATACAGTCATCCATCACAAAAATTTGTCTTTGTTCATTCTCACCTTGAAAGTTGCAAAAAATCATGCCCTAATTGAAACGACACTAAATTTGAAAGATATAATAAAAATGCAAGCTAGAAGTTCCCTATTAATACAAAGGGAAAACCTTCCTACCTACCCTAACTGAGATAAATTTTGATTGAATAGGAAACATGATATTTCCTATGGAGTTGATCCAACAACTTGTTAAATGTATGGGACTAAATCATGCATTTAATTTCCAGGGAAACATGCGCATGAAGAGAAAAAGTGCAGAATTAATGGAAAATCCATACATACCACTTATAAAAACTACATCGAAAGGTCAAAAAATACTTAAGGCCTTAACTTAATTTGAATCCAAAAATGACAAAACAGGATTAGTGAAAACACGAGAGTGGTGTGGGTGAACAACATAAATAAAAAGTGAAGATACCTTTCCCCAAGATGCCTTTGTCACCGTTGTATGAAAACATGTTTTCCTTTCCCTTTATGCATGCAAGTGAATGCATTATAGGTATGGTGTTTTCCCAGAATAGGAGAAGCCTACTTAAATATATCATTTGTGGATTGAATGTTTGGGTGCCTTAATGTGCAATGACATGTTTCCAGGACTGAATTCAATGCAAGGCATATTTGAAACTCTAACTCTGTCTTCCGGTTTCTTATTAGAAATTATTTCAGTTTTCATTTTTTGTTTTCAAGTTAGATATTGTTTTCAAGTTTTTACATTTATAATTTTATTGCAATGTGGCAGACTGATCAGAGCAGTGCAGGAACAACCCCGAGACGGGATGATCGCGGAAAGAGGCCAGCGGAAGAACATGTAAAGTGCCAGCATTGCTTTATCTTTAGGTATTTTAGTTATTTACATAATTGAAATAATATTAATTTTGTTCAAATATGCAGACACCTAGCCATGGTACGCCTGATGATTCCCTCTTTGAGGAAGAGCTTTCTTCATCCCTATCTCCAGTGTTCTTGTTGCAAAAAAGGCACGAGATGCAAGGTCGGAATTTAATGCTTTGATAGACGCACCTCAAACACCTGAAACAGAAGAGAGGATACAACATCTTATGAGGCAGCTAGAAAGATATCAGGTAATAATAAAAAGTCAAAAGGATATTTTTTTTGTTCTGCATGAGATGAATTGTGATAGTTTGATTTTAATTTTTACATTGACTAAACTAACAAAAAGTTCTTTTGTATGTAGCGTTTTCTGGCATTTGATGAACCCGGTGTTGGTGGTAGTGGGACACAAGGGCAAGAGATTGCCCAACAACCCTCTCGTACACCTTCTACTCCTTTAGGTGCTAGCCAAGAAACACCCCCTGCCCAAGCTGACACCCAGCCAACTGCTGAACGTGTTGGCAATGATGAGGCTGATATGGCCAGCTACATTATTGCGTTTCCTGGAGCTACACGTGTCAGCTCCACAGGGACCATTAATGGCACGTTGTTGGTGAACGATGAGAGTGTCCCTATAAAGCATGTACAACTCCCAGGTAAATTTTAATATTTTAACTATTTCATGTACTTTATCTAAAACATATTTATCATGATTTTTATTTTTAAATTAATGATAATATCTTCTTTTTCTTTTGGTTTTATTCTGTGTAGGAAACAATTAGTTCTACAGGATTCTGGAGAGCCATGCGTTGGTAATTTTTGGCCCAACCATACGTACAGGGTGGAATTCCCAGAATTCCAACCTGAAAAAAGAACTTTTAGATTATCTAGAAGCCCTTTTGGGGTCGGCACATTTGACAGAAAAGCGGTGGCTCAGGTAGCCGGCAAATATTTGAAATATACCAGGGACACCTATAGGACGCAATTGCAATTTAACCCTAGATATGAGCGTCCTCTCGCAGTTTCAGAGAGTGAGTGGAGAGCACTCATCCATGATGGAAAAGAGAAAAGGGCAAAGAAAGAAGGAAAAATGCCAACCGGACCCGCAAGGTAAATTACAACTTTAATTCAATAGCTTTAATTTTCTTTATGTCTAAAATAAAAGTGTGCTACGTCATATCTGACTTCAATCTTTTGATGCTAGGTTGCCCGACACCTCAAAGGCAACCAAAGCTAGGATTGAGAAAAAGGGCCATCACAAGCTCGACCAGGGTGGCTACTTGAAATTAGCTGCAAGAATTGTAATTAAGTAGCTAAACATCTTATAATTAATTGTATCGCCTTCCAACGTTTTTGTAATCCTATCAGATATGATTATAAAAATACACAATCATATATAATGTAGGGTGATGACTTCAGAACAATAACTACAGAGGAAGATAAAAATATCGCTTTCCGTTTTGGCTATCAAGCTGTAGTTGAACGTCGCAGAAGCTTGGGGCAGGTCCCAAGATCTACAATGCCTGATAAGGTAAAACATTAACCTTTCAATATTTTTGTTTTCGTCCATAAATTTAATGTCTAACAACTTTGTTTAAATCAGGGGAGCAACACTACCAACGAGGCAAATAACCCAGTTTTAGAGCCAGATGTAGATGATCCTCTCGTGCAACCCGATCATTGTAGTGGGGACCAGGCCGACAATGCTGCTATCAGTGAGGGCCGTGACGGTAATTAATTTCCACTTATAATTTTTTCTAATTATACCTTGATGGTTGTCCTTATAATGTTTTTTGTTTATATGACAGAGAATGTTTCCCTTGAGGATCTTACCACCAGAGAGGAAGACAGGGCAACAGTCCCAACGGCGACAACTGGTGCACCAGGTAAATAATCTCATTGCAATTTTTTTTATTAATATTACCGAACTAGTTCAATGATATTTAAAAACTGACAATTAAAATTTAATATTATCTCTTTTTGTAGGAGATGCCCCGTCACTGGATGAGACCAGACATCGTGACTACGCAACTAGGTCAGCGGCGACAACTGGTGCACCAGGTAAATAATCTCATTGCAATTTTTTTTATTAATATTACCGAACTAGTTCAATGATATTTAAAAACCGACAATTAAAATTTAATATTATCTATTTTTGTAGGCGATGCCCCGTCACTGGATGAGCCCAGACATCGTGAATACGCAACTAGGTCAGCAGTGCGGGTTGAAAGGCACGAAACAGGAGCAGAGCACGATGATATTGATGATGTAATTAGGAGATTTAAAAATAGGAAGAAGAAAAAGAAAATTTTACAATGTAAAATATTGTATTATTATAAGACAAACGTTACCATACTTGGAACGTTTTTTTGCGTTATATAAAAAACTCATTTATCATACTATTTTTATGTCAAGCATTAATTGCAATGTTTCCTTGCGTACTTTTTGATGAATTGTTTTTTTATTAGTTATTGAATATTTTTTTTTATGCTCATGAAAGTAAAAAATGAAATATAGATTGGGTATTGGGGAATTGAGAGTGATGTGAGGGGGAGGGGCCATAAGAGCTTCCACCTTCACGTGGTTGGCCCTGTTTAGTAGAGAATAATTTATTAGAGCGATTTAATCTTGGAGCAAACCTCCCTCGATCCAGCGTAGCAACAAAAAAGTCACTGTTGACTTAGTTGCTACTCTTTCAGATCGTGGGAGGCTTGTTCCAAGTTCATGCGACTCCAATAAATTTTTCTTGAAATGAAGAGGAGCTTATTCAGGTATGTTTTTACATTTTCAACATATGTTCTAACATTATCATAAGAATGCATCTTAGAGTAAAAAATACTACATCAATTACTTGTATTTATTGTATAGATAATGATGGATTTTGATTGACTTGGCAGTGCAGGTACAAATCCTCTCGCATCATGAGCAATACAACTTGTCAACCAGGGTCATGTCCAGGATATTTTTGCTTGTGCGCTTGACCAGGTTCGTAATGTCACATTTTGTAAGTTCCTTTACAGTTCATAATTCAATATTAAGCTTGTTCACGATTATTATCTAGTTTTTTTGTATGTGTTTTTTCATCTATTTGATTGTAAGCAACTATGCATGTTTCCTGTTGTTCACTATGATTTCTCCCATTACCACTCCCAGGATGAATCCGACTTTATTGTTACATAGGTTACTTTATTGTTACTATGATTTCTCCATTTACGATTTCATAGGTTACATCATGTAAAGTTGTCAATCTCGTGTTGGTGATGAGCTTTAGTTCTCCAGATTTGGGGCTTTTCTGATATTTTCTCCCTCATGTCATTCCTGCATCACCTCGTTGTTTGAGCATGCCAATTGTCTACCACTTGTACCAATTGGCACATGTCAATCTCCGAGTGGTGCCACATTTCACCTATTTTCAGTGAGAGTTTAGGGTTTCTCTAACATAGCTTCAGAAATCCGATTCAGTGCCTGCTTGAATATTGTCACATAATACTTATGGTTTGGATTGATGAGCATGTTTTGAATGGTTGGTTGATTCATAAGAACCACCCATAAATCTCCCTTCCTCTAACACACAGAAAATAAAAATTTCTTTGACAGGAGACAGAGTTTCAATACTTTGAAAAAAAACTTCTATTCCCTTCAATAACTCAAAAAAAAACTATTACACTACTTCCTCACTGAGAGGGATTACAAAATTATGATTGCTACAAAACGCAGTGCATAAAACCAACTCACTGTCTGTTCAAAACAAACATACTCTGTCTCTAAGACACTCTGCTGTGTTTTTCCCTTTCGCACTGCTGTGCATACACACTTAAAAAGTTACACTCAATTTTTCACTTTTTACACACTGCTATGTAATAAAAAATTTACGTACTGTCTATAAAAAAAACTACCAAGTTTTTTCGACCTTTTTATTTTTATATGCCGGAACATATAAAACATATTATAATAAACCCTTTTTAAAAAAAAATACAATTAAAACTAAATTCTATGGCCCACCTTTCATTTCGCATATGATATATATATAACATATGTATATATTAAACTATCAAAACATTAAAGAACCCTTTCCGTCTGACTTCAAAAGTCTAAATAGATTGAATTTCAAACCAAATTCGCGTTCCAAAATGGGATGCTGACGTCTGCCTAATTTTAACTCGAATTCTCAATCCAATGTGCCCTATAAAAATTCGGGTCCGGTTTTCAGGTTTTCAGATTCCCTTCAATTTCATGCGATCCAATATTAATGCTCCACGTGTCCTCCTTTTGAATTTACAAAACTGTCGGGTAAATTTCTGTTTGTTTAATTTCCGGCTGGTGAATTGCGCACGTCGGGGTCGTTGTGTTTCTTTGGAATCCCTGTATCGTAAATATTTGCAGGCCGTTCTACAAAAACTTATGTGAATTTTAAATGCTGAATTAAATGTCTGGATGGCATGCAAGCAACCTCCAAAAAAAATGTTGCTGCTGCATCCGTCCTTCTGCTGCAGCAGTTGAAGTTAAAATTCAACAGCACAGGGTTTAATAAGTGAGGGTGTAAAGGTAACTTTTTGTCGATGGTACCGGATTAAGATCATCTATTCATTTTTGTAGGGTCTTATGGTGTTTGGTTTTTTAGTTTTGGGTTGGGTTTATTGAGTCTAAGATAGTTTTTGAGTGAAAAAATTGCTACCAGGTATTAAAAAATTTTGGTTCTTTTGTCAAAATTTATGAGCTTGTTAGGAAATACAAAACTGACAATGGTTGTATCTTAAATTTGTGGAAAATAATTTGAAATGAAACCTTTTTGTTTAGGTTGTTGCAGCAGGTGCAAACCCCATTCAAATTACTAGGGGCATTGACAAGACAATAAAGGCCCTTGTTTCGAACTCAAAATTTTGTCAAAGGAGGTAAACGCTTGCCTTTTGAGTAGGCTGGTTTTCCTTTTTACTGATGGTTTGGTGTATCTAATTGAATTAGTTGCCTAAGGTATTTTTGGTTGCAAACTCCTTTTCATTTTTCATACAGTATTGTCCTTGTGGAATACATTTTATTGTGTGGTCTTGTTAGATCTACAACATTTGTAGTTGTTTAGTCTTATGGCCGAGGTGCACTTTTATTATGGAAATAGTTGATGCAATATTGTCATTTAACCCTTACTGCAGGGTAGCATGTTGAGAAGTTTCTTGTGAAACATTTGGTATTCAAAATGACACTTGATCCTATACAGCATCATGCACTTGACTTCAAAATTCATATTCAAAGTGTGCCAGACAATTCTTGCAAAATTTCAAATATTTATGTTGTTTGAAACCATTATCTTTTTCATGTATTGGATGCTGAAAATGTGAAAAAGACTTTGGTATGAAACCAACTGGTGAATAATTTCCAGCACAACAACCACTTCCAAGACATGATTTAGAAGTAGAACAAATGTGCTTATGAAGCATGGAAAGATATCCTTGATGCATTGTCAATGTTTGGCTAGGGTTATTTTTGGAGAAAATAACTCCTTATTCCTAGAATAGTGATCTTCAATACAAGTAAATGCCAGAGAAGAGAGATCATCGTGTGACGCAACAAAACTGAAATTGGACCCCAAGGAGAGCTGGTGTGTCTACAATCGCTCTGTCAGCATTTTCCCTTGGTTTACCCCGTTCTTTTCCTCCAGCCTGAGTCTTAATTGACTTCTTCTTTCTTCGAGTTTATTTATCAAATTCGTAGAATTTGATAAATAAATACCATCCACAATGGTTGGACTTTAATTTATATTCCCGACTTTATATTATCTCCAAGCCTTATAACCAATGTTTATCTTTCAACACTTTGTATTTATACTCCACGTTTCTTTTTAAATAAATAACTTGTAATGAACTTTCGGCTCTATATTTCACCACCCAGCCTTACAACAATCACGCTCCAAACTTATGCTAATTATCCGCCAATCGTTTAATTAAACAATTTCATTATACTCCGGCCCCACCTATATATATCAATAACCAATCAAACACTCGTATCGTACCTGGCTATCCTCCGCACAACTTAGTTAACCTCCGGGCAAGTTCAACGTGCGACCACCGTCCGATGGCCCTTCTCCAAATCAACGACTCTTGGCAATTTCGCTCGGCTTCCAACGTCGGGCTTTAACGTGCGATGGCGTGGGTTAAACGGTTGTTTGCCGGGGTCACTTCGCCACGTGTCGCATTCCCTATGGAATCGCTCGCGAATAGGAAATACCGCCTACTCCGCAAAAGCAGTGCGATATGGGCAACCCGCTTTTGTGATTCCGCTCGTGGTTTTGGTAGAGGGCTTGACCATAGGTGCATGTCCGGTTCCGCTATCCTTTTGTTTGTTAACTCATGTCCAATCCTCGGGTCAGGTTCCGAAAGCACAACAATTTTGTCTCTTTATTAAGCGGGATTTTAATATGTGTATTATCAAAGAAAACCAACACAAATTTTATAAGAAAATTGTTCTTAAGTCGAGCCCGCCGGACTTCAAATGGCGATAAACCATAATTCAAACCAAATTCGCGTTCCAAAATAGCCTGCTGACGTCGGCCAATTTTGTGACGCGAATTTCTTATCAAATTAGCCCTAATATTTTACGGGTCCGGATTTCCACTGCGCGAGCGGCCCAAACAAAGATCCGCTCCAATCAATTTTTGCCACGTGTCCTCAATAAAAACTTGCCCTGCTCCCGGCTGCGGGTGCATTCGATGGCGTTTAAGGTGATGGGACATGGATATGGCGATTTCATATCATTCGCATTAACATTTAATGCTGTTCAATTAAGTTTTCACATCAAATCTAGATTAATTAATTTTTAACACTGTTCAAGATCGGACCTCCACTCCTCTGAGCGATTCTGCACGCTCCAATTTGATCCGGCCTTCGGCTCTCATTATTAATGATCAGAGATTCATTATGACGGGCGTCCTTTGATTGCATTGCAGACGGGTCGACATACAAAATGGCGTTTAGCCATGGTTTTTCAGATAAGCCGGTTGCTGGATTACACTGTCTGGTAACTGTGACGATAAGGAGAAGTGGCCAGCGGAACTTCTGCCTAGACTTTGCTGCATATTTCCATTTCTCTCGGTTCTGTCTCTGTCTGTCTTCCTCTGTTAATTGGAATTCTGCTTCTTCGTCTCTTGTGCCCACTGCGCCTGAGATTGCACCCATGCCTCACGTGCGTCATAGGATGCGTTGCCGCAGGGGGAGCACTAGAGGTCAATCCCGGCGCGCTCCCTCCAGCACCTCAACAGAGATGACTTCCGGCCAGTCCAGTGATTATTACTTGGGTCGATATCCAAATACTAGGAGTGGGCGGGGTCGGCTTGTAGCATCTGGCCACCGTATGGATTCCCCTGCTCCTGGCTTCCCCACCGCTAGTTCACCTTCTCCCACGACGCGCACTGCGCAATTTTCCTTTGATTTCTCTCTCAACCGCCCGCGAATCACAACTGTAGTCACTGTGGTCTTCCGCGAGGAGGCCCAAACGGAGGAAGAATGCACCCGTCCGGCGGGTCTGAGCTCGGAAAAAGCCGGCCAGCATTCGGGCCTTCAGGAGGGGAGCCGTGGCATGCATGTGGAGGTAGCACCTAGCGATCTTGGACCTTCCGAAGGATGGTGCCGAATCGTGGAGGAACCAGCGGAGGATTAGTTTGGTTAATTTGTTTTTCTTGCTTAGCAGGCCCAGTTAATTGGGCTGCTTTTAGTTTATTTTACTGTGCTGGACCTTTAAGTAATATTTTTGAATTTTGTAAATTAAACGTTCAAGACTGGTTTCCCCGTATGAGGGCAGTCTTCTTAATTTTTTGATTTTTTGATGACAAATTTTCCATGAGTATGGCCAGGCAATGTTTTTGACTTCGGTGTAATTTTATTCGCAATGTTAATAGATTAACTTTACCTTGAATTCTCACATGATTAGCGTTTTTCTTGATCTGTTCAAGGATTTTGGGTACTTTAATTTGTATTTGGAACAATGGACGTCGGTACTCTATCTGTTGCTTTACTGTTCTACATACTGTTATTTCACTTTCTTATAGATGCCTCGAGCATATTTGAATGCTTTCTCATATTGTCGATAATCTCCATGTGGACCGTTACTGGATTTTATATCATGTCCCCGTATGTGACATGGGGTATTTTTCTATCATTGTCTGGGGTGGGACTTCCACTTTTCTGGATGGATATTTGGGTTCCAATCTTCAAATGTGAAAATGTAATGACTTCATGGACTATTTTACTTCATATAATATAATCAAAACAGTGTTTTTTCTCTTGTGAAAAAAAAATGATTAATGTTTATCACTCTGCCTTCAAAACTAGCGATGCTAGTCTATGTTGCTGGTTTATTGATATGGTCTGATGGTCTTTTTATATTTTGGACATATCACACTCCTCACATGATTAGCGTTTTTCTCTGTTGCAGGATTTTGGGTACTTTAATTTGTATTTGGAACAATGGACGTCGCTACTCTATCTGTTGCTTTACTATTCTACATACTGCTATTTCACTTTCTTATAGATGCCTCGGGCATATTTGGATGCTTTCTCAGATTGTCGATAATCTCCATGTGAACCGTTACTGGGTTTTATATCAAGTCGCTGTATGTGACATGGGGTATTTTTCTATCATTGTCTGGGGTGGGACTTCCACTTTTCTGGATGGATATTTGGGTTCCAATCTTAAGATGTGAAAATGTAATGACTTCATGGACTGCTTTACTTCATACAATATATTCAAAACATCGTTTTTTCTCTTGTGAAAAAAAAAATGATTAATGTTTATCACTCTGCCTTCAAAACTAGCGATGCTGGTCTATGTTGCCGGTTTATTGATATGGTCTGATGGTCTTTTTATATTTTGGACATATCACACTCCTCACATGATTAGCGTTTTTCTCTGTTGCAGGATTTTGGGTACTTAATTTGTATTTGGAACAATGAACGTCGGTACTCTATTTGTTGCTTTACTATTCTACATACTGCTATTTCACTTTCTTATAGATGCCTCGGGCATATTTGGATGCTTTCTCAGATTGTCGATAATCTCCATGTGGACCGTTAATGGGTTTTATATCAAGTACCTGTATGTGACATGGGGTATTTTTCTATCACTGTCTGGGGTGGGACTTCCACTTTTCTGGATGGATATTTGGGTTCCAATCTTCAGATGTGAAAATGTAATGATTTCATGGATTGTTTTACTTCATATAATATATTCAAAACAACGTTTTTTCTCTTGTGAAAAAAAAAATGATTAATGTTTATCACTCTGCCTTCAAAACTAGCGATGCGGGTCTATGTTGCTGGTTTATTGATATGGTCTGATGGTATTTTTATATTTTGGACATATCGCACTCCTCACATGATTATGATTAGCGTTTTTCTCTGTTGCGGGGTTTTGGGTACTTTAATTTGTATTTGGAACAATGGACGTCGGTACTCTATCTGTTGCTTTACTATTCTACATACTGCTATTTCACTTTCATGGACTGTTTTACTTCATTGTTGTAGGGTTTTGGGTACTTTAATTTGTATTTGGAACAATGGACGTCGGTACTCTATCTGTTGCTTTACTATTCTACATACTGCTATTTCACTTTCATGGACTGTTTTACTTCACTGTTGTAGGGTTTTGGGTACTTTAATTTGTATTTGGAACAATGGACGCCGGTACTCTATCTGTTGCTTTACTATTCTACATACTGCTATTTCACTTTCATGGACTGTTTTACTTCATATAATATCTTCAAAACAGCGTTTCTCGTCTTTTAAAATTTTAAATTTTTTTTTTAAATTGAACCCTCCGTCGGTCTACCGACGCCTTGTAGACGTCGGAACTGCGACAACCCAGAAACGTCGGAAGAGAGACAGTATGAAAACGTCGGAAGAGCGACGTTCCAAACGTCGGACCACATATCGTCGACATTGCGACATCTTCCAGACGTCGGAAGAGTGACGTCCAAAACGTCGGACAACGTTTAGTCGGAATTGCGACAGTTTAGAAGCGTCGGAAGAGCGACGTCCAAAACGTCGACCACAAGATGGATTGCATGTGACGGTTTACAGACGTCGGAAGAGCGACGTCCAAAACGTCGGACCACGTTGGGTTGGAATTACGACGGCTTTTAGGCATCGGAAGAGCGATGTTCCAAACGTCGAACCACATTTCATCGGAAGTGCAACAGTTTACAAACATCGGAGGCACGACGATTTGTGAGACGTCGAAAGAGGTTTGTGAGACGTCGAAGAGTGACGCTTGTTCTGAACGACGGAAGAAGTGTCGATAGTGCGACACTTTTTACGTGCGTCGGAACGGCGACGGCATGACAAACCACGGTTTGTCTGCCCCCGAACTGTCGCTCTTGCGACGACTATGTGTCGGAATAGCGACGAATTGGCCGTCGGAATTTCCGCCAAATTCTCTAGTGGGAACAACAAGTTGATGCCCCTGACCTCACGATCGCATGCACATTCTCATGACCGGGTGGAAGTAGGTCACAGGTCGCACTTTGCAGCTGGGTCGCAGGTTGCAGCTCTCATTCAAGTCGCAGGGCAGTTCAACAGTTGGGGAGACGAAAAGTCAGGAAGCCCAAAGGGCAAATTTTGGTCTATAAAACTCCCTTTAGGAATATTGTAAAGGGATATTTTTTTGGGACTCAAAGAGTTGGAGAGCATCGTATAGAAGGATCACACTCTTTTTCATATGAATACAAATACTTGTTTAACTCCTTTTGGATCTGATGTGTTTTGTTGTGCGAACACTATGAGTATTTCTTTTTCAGTTTCAAACATCTTTTGATTAATGAGACTGTGTTCCTTGATGGTATCATTTATGCATTATAGTTCTCTGTACTTGTGTTAATGATGTTAAGTTTATCTATGCTTCCTCAATGAATGTTAATAACTTCATTTACTAACATTTATATTTTCATCATAAACATTTAAGGAAGTGAAGGTTGTTCCTGCCATAAAGAATTGTTTCTTCTGTGGTTAGAACAACGTGCAAGCATGACCCTTACAATATGTAGTTGACAGTATTTCTTTTGGCTTCATGTTTTATTATTCATCTTTCTACGCATAGTGTTATATACTTGTTCAAAATCATCAATCATGTATCTTGTATTGTCTGAATAAGTGTGTGTCTGCAGGTTCATTGAGTTCTTTTGAGACCCACGAAAAGGAGACTTAAGCGGTAGCCGGACCCACACCCCGGATGGGATCCCTACTCCAAACGATTTAGATTCTAGTTGGGACTTTTTACCGGGGATATCCCTTGTTGTTGGTTGGACAAACTTTCCCGTCAACACTTTCCTAGACCTTTCATATTCTGTTGTATCAATTCAACCAAAAAAACAAACAAACACTTGCACCTAATAACTAGTCTAAAACCAATATCCAAAGCACGCAAGATAAACCTTTGCAAAAACAAATAATTTGAGAGATCCCTCTCTGAGAACAGGAGGACTAGATCCTGGAACTCTAAAGATTGGTTTGATGTTGACTTGTCTTTTGATTTTCCAAACTATCAAAACACAAGACCCCAACAGACCCAACCAATTTGTTTCTCTCTTTACAATAAGTCATCTTGGCATATTTAAGTAAGGTCATAGATACTTACTTGAGTAG
The DNA here is from genome assembly GCA_034641835.2 of Pinus albicaulis. Lineage (NCBI taxonomy): Eukaryota > Viridiplantae > Streptophyta > Pinopsida > Pinales > Pinaceae > Pinus > Pinus albicaulis. Next base: position 1,511,509,675 of record CM076584.1, on the reverse strand, counting down.
AGTGACTTGCAGCTTCCTTGATGATTAAGGATGTCTTCAAAAGATGAAGTTTCTTCCAACAATGTCTTGAATGTTTCTTCCACCACTATAGAACTCAGTCTCTAATTATATATTCCTTGATTTAGTCTTCGGTTATACGTATTCTTGTTTCACTTGAGATATATCACTTTCCTTTTGTGTACTGAATATTGTACCTTCCTTATACCCTTACATTATTATATCAGACTTCAGCCTTTTAACTTTGATGCTTCTTGTCTCACTGAATCATTCGCACTTCTTATCTCACTTAGGCAGCAGGTGTATACATTACTAGATCAACAGATTCTTCATCCAGATCCGCATTCACTGACTCAAAACAATCCTTGAAACAGATCCGCACTTCTTTTGCTTCAAGATGCTTTATAAAAAAGCTTTGTACCCATTGTTTCAACTTGCATTCAACCAAGACTTTATTACGTTGTTGCAATCACAGATATGTCCACAATTCTATGTCTTTTAGGCCATACTTATGTCCTTCTTGAAATACGCATAGATCACTAATGTATCCGCTATCTTGTTGTCCTTAAATCCGCATTTAACCACTATAATTACTTCAAATAGATCCGCATAAGTTGATGTCCAAATGAGTCACAGGATCTAAGTATATATATGGCATAGTTCCTCCTTTTTAGGTTGACCTTACACCCAGTTAGTAGGTCGACTTCATTACTGTATAAAGGCCGACTTGGAGAGCATAATTTTCAGCATTAATAAGGTTAGGATGAAGGTTGTCTTTAGTCATTCCTTCAAGGATTCATGACAAGGTCTGGGAGCATATATTGATGACTAGATTCTTCATATACATGACACTTAATTATACTTGTAACCAGAAGACAGCCCTAATAGACATCAAGAAGAAGTCTATTGACCTATAATAAAAATCTTGCTCATGAAACCCATGTAGCAAGTACAACAAAATACATTTTATTATATTTGTCTTATTCTTTACATAAATACATAATTACATAGTCAATATGAAGATTGATCCTGGTTACACTTTGCAACACAGGGAGCGGCACAATTAACAATTTCCATGTTACGAACTATTACGTAAACTATGAGATTCAAGGTTCAAATCCCTTGTGGGAAAAACCAACAAAAAAAAAATCCCGATAGTTTCCAATATTTTCCCTAATATTGCCAATAATTTGAATTTTGGACCCCCGACGATAAATTTCCGATAACAATAAATGTAGCATTGGTTTTCAAATCAATGGTAAATAAACCTTGGAAAATACTTTAAGCACTTTGCTTGGAAAGTTTATGTGAAGCAAGCTTGGTGAAAGATATATAGTGGACTTCTTGGAGTTGAAGCTAGCTTTGCATGGAGCCATTGGTGTAGCTAGATAGCATGGTGGGTGTTTAAATTCAACAAGAAAATGTGTGTATAATTTATTTTTCCCTTAAATCAATTGGAAAATAAATTGTAATCCTATCTCATAACAACGTGTATCAGTTAACTAAGTCAGAAAGATTGAGTTAGCTCAATAATTTTGAATTGAGGGTCAAAGGTGAGCCATGTAGAGTGATTCTATTATTTTGGGGGTCCAGTTGCAATTAATGCACTAGTGTGGTGCGAGTGTAATCAGTTAACTCAAATTAATTGAGTTAAAATTAGTTTAACTAGTTCTAATTGAGTGATGAGCTAGTGAAAGGTCCAGTAAATTAAATTAGATTTATTCACAAGTAGTGATCAAACAAATAACTGATGATTTGTTCTTATTAGTTGCATGCATGTCAATTTTGATGAAGACCCAGTTGAGACAGAGGTTAAAGGGAAGATAACTATCAATTGTGTTATTAGAAAATTGTTTGGGTGCAGTTATAAAGCCATAGGAAGTCCATGATGGATTGTGAAATAAAGAAAGGTTGTAATTCCTATTTAATAGGGATTTATTTCTCTAGGAATTGCGTGAGCAAGGCAGGGTGGAGGAAGGCAAGGAATTGGCTATGTGTTTGTCCAATTTTTCCTAGATCAGTGTGAGACAATTGGTAGAGTGCAGAAGATTCTTGTGAGTAAGAATACATTGTATTGTTTCATGATTCCTTGGCTTATTATACAATAGAGATAGAGGGGTTTTGAGCAGTTTCTTTCTCCAGGAAAATCTTGTGTTGTGTGATTGATTTACTTCTTTCTCTTACTTGCATGTGATTAAGCAATTTTGTTTTATATTCCGTAAATATTGTAGAAGGATTCAGTATCTTGTTTTAGTACATTACATGACCAGATTGAATCCATTGGTATAATTTCTACATGGTATCAGAGCGTCGGGATTCACAATAGAAGAGAAGAAATTGAGTTTGCGTTGAACAGTATTCAAATTTTCAGATACATTATTTGGAGCTAGCAGCTGACCAGGATGTCTTTCACTGGATTGAGACTCGAATATGCACTCGAGGGAAATTCAAACTATATTGCATGGAAGGATAGGATGGAGGCAATATTCGAGGATAACAATCTGATGTTATCACTCATATTCTTGAACCCAATCAGGCAGATGTTGTGCAGCATGAAGCATGGAGGAAGAATGTTGCAAAGGCGAGGAGAATCTTATTAGAGGGAGTTCGAGATCACATTGTCTTGAGTCTCCATGGAAAGGAAACTCCATACGCTATGTGGAAGGCTTTGACAAATCTATTTCAAAGCAGCATTTACCACAGGAAATTGGCACTGAAGGACAAGCTCAGGAAAATCAAAATGGAGAAGGGCGACACAATCCAGAAATACTTGACCAAGTTCACTCAATGTCGATATGAGCTTGGAAGTGTTGGGAATACTATAGTTGATTATGACTTGGTGAGCCTAACCCTTCTAGGCCTTCCCAAGAGTTGGCATAGTTACCAGGACTCTGTGAATAGAAGGGAGCAGTTACCAAAGTGGGAGTGATTATGGTCAGATTTGGTACAAGAAGAGTTTCAGTGGAATACCAAGGATGGATCCTCATCCAAAACTGATGATGAAGAAAATTGTGCCTTAGCTGGCAAAAAAAATAAGGGGAAGGGGAAGAAGTTACATTCCAAATCCGGCACCGAAAAAGAATGCAAGAAACGAGACATGTCAAAGGTGAAATGTTTCAACTATCATGATCATGGACATTATGCCACAAATTGTCCATAAAAGAAGAAGAGCAACAAGAAGGATCTTGGAGCTGCAACGGGTGAAGCTTTGGCCTCACAGTTTGAGTTGAACTTCTCTCTCATCACATGCATGGTATCAACTATGATGGGATCTGTGTGGTACTTGGATAGCTGAGCATCTTTCCACATGACTAGAAACAAAGAACTCTTTAGTAGCTTGGAGGAGAAGGATCTCAATATGAACATCGAGATGGGTGATGACGAGAGGTATAGCGCTACCGGGATTAGTACAGTTACTTTCTAGAGAGAGTCAGGTAAAAATTTAATATTAAAATATGTCATGCATTTACCATGTTTGAAAAAGAATTTAGTTTCAGTTGCTGTGTTGGAGGATCTTGGATATGATGTGGTTTTCAGTGAAGGAAAGGTGTTCCTTCATCACAAATCCACAGGACAAGTAAAGAAGATACAGGTTCGTGTAAAGAACCTCAACAAAATTGATGTAGATGGTTGCGCAGCATTGAGCAATAAAGCAAATGAGGTGGTGAGTTATAGGACATGCGATTGTGTCATCTACACCACAATACTTTGAGGATCATGCAACATATTTATACAGGGCTTCCAAACGGTACACTTGCACAGAGAGACACATGTAAGGGATGTATGGTGGGGAAGTATACAAAGGCCAAATTTCATGAGAAGGAGAACCAATCAGCGAAAATCCTTGAGAGATTTTACTCAGACGTGTGTGGACCATTCTCAACAGCTTCCACAAAAAATCACAGGTATTATGTGATTTTTTTAAATTATTTTTCTAGAAAGTGTTGGATTTTATTCATGCAAAAGAAAGATCATACGTTCTCCAAGTTTTGTGAGTTCAAATCACTGGTGGAGAAAGATACAGGGAAGAAGGTGAAGGCTCTAAGGAGTGAAAATGGTGGTGAGTATATCTCTAATGAATTCAAGAACTTCTACACCAAATAAAGAAATCGGAGAGAATTGATTGCACCTCTTAACCCACAATAGAATGGGGTTGAAGTAAGAAAGAATAGAACAATTGTGGAAGCAACACGAGCTATGTTACATGATCAAGGCCTATCATTGCATTTGTGGGTAGAGGCATGCAACACAACGGTATTTGTGCAGAATCGTAGTCTTCATCGGATACTTGGCATGAATACACCAGAGGAGGTATTTTCAGGCAAGAAAACATATGTTTCATATTTTAAAATTTTTGTCTCGTCTGTCTATTTCCATGTGACCAAAGATGCCAGGAAGAAGCTAGAACCAACAGCGGAGGTTGGGATATTTTTAAGGTACACTGATACTCCCCACAACTATCGAGTATTTTCCAGCACATAGGATGACATTTTTTAGGAGAGATGTAAAATTTGATGAGGAGACAAACATGTGATTATCTCTTGAGAGAGATCTTTACTTGCATGCAAAAGAGGAACTCTTAGTTCCAAAGGATGAACCTTGGGATGTGGAGAAGCCACAAGCATAGGAACAGAGAGTGGTAGAAACCACTCACGCAGATCCATCCACTAGAAATGGTAGGAAGCGCACTAGAGATGCTGACAAATTGATGCTAGATGCAACAGAGAATGTAGGTGCACCTACGTCAAAACGCAGGCAGAGAAGGTCCCTAAACAAGTATACTAGATACATGGCTCTTCTGAGCGAATTTATTGTGACAGAACCATCCTCTTTTGAGGAAGCAGTGCAGCAGCTAGTATGGGTTGATGCCATGGTTAAGGAGTATGACTCCATTATCAGAAAAAGTGCATGGGAAGTGGTCCCAAGACCAGTGGGGAAGTCATTGGTTGGATCTAGGTGGATCTATAAGGTGAAGCAAGCAGTAGATGGGAGTGTGGATAAATACAAGGCTAGATTTGTGGCCAAAGGATTCTCACAGGTGGAGGGGATTGACTATGAGGAGACTTTTGCACCGGTTCCAAGGTACTCATCGATTAGATCCATCCTTTCACTCTCGGCGTAGATGGGGTGGAAAATATATTAGGTGGATGTACATACAGTGTTTCTCAATGGATTTATTGAGGAAGAAGTGTACATTGAGCAGCCAGAAGGTTTTGAGACCTTTGACAGGGAGTCACATATGTGTAGACTCAAGAGAGCACTTTATGGGTTGAAGCAAGCACCTCATGCTTGGTACACCAAGATCGACAACTATTTCACTGGGTTGGGCTTCACAAAGAGTGAAGTGGATGTTAACCTATATCATATTGTGATTGATGGTAAGATTTTGATTATTGTACTTTAGGTAAATGATCCGATACTAACATATGGCAAAGAGATGGGGAGATATTTGTAAATATGGCAAAGATATGGGGAGATATTTGTATCTTAGGAAAGTATGCCAATGAGATTCTGAGGAAGTTCCACAAGGAGGGCAGCAAACCCATGGAGACTCCTCTAACAGGAAACTAGAGGAAGGAGGATGCTACTTCAGGTGAGGTATTGGATGTTATTGTTTACAGGAAGCTTGTGGGTTCACTTATGTATTTGGTGAACACACGACCAAACATATGCTATGCAGTTAACCAGCTTATTCAAGCTATGGTTAAGCCTACCAAGCTCTTTTGGAAGGCGGGGAAGCATGTTTTGCGATATCTCAGGGGCACTACAGAGTATGGATTATGGTATAGACAAACAGAGGGAGTGAAGATTTAACAATTCACCGATGTAGATTGGGCAGGAACTCCATCAGAAAGGAAGAGCACATCAGGGGGCATCTTCAGCATAGGATCAGCAATATTTTCTTGGTACAACAGGAAGCAGAGATCGGTTGCACTCAGTTCATTCGAGGTAGAGTACATGGTAGCTATTCAGGCTGCATGTGAGGCCATCTAGATGAGGAGGATACTTGTTGGTTTGTTTGGTCATCAAATGGATCCAACGTTGATACATTGTGATAACCAGAGATGCATAAAACTCCAGGTTAATCTAGTATTCCATGACAGGTTCAAGCATATTAATATCTGGTACAACCATCTCAGAGATTGTGTTTAGAGGCGCATTATGTTGTTGTAGTACATTCCCACAGAGGATCGGGATGTAGACATCCTGACGAAGCGTTTGCGAAGAGAAAATTCGAATGCCACAGAGTTAGGATCGAGGTAGCTAATAATCCATTTCTTCTTTAGAGGGAGTGTTGAAATTCAACAAGAAAATGTGTGTCTAATTTATTTTTCCCTTAAATAAATTAGACAATAAATTGTAATTGTATCTCATAACAACTTGTATCAGTTAACTAAGTCAGAAAGGCTGAGTTAGCTCAATAATTTCGAGTTGAGGGTCAAAGGTGAGCCATGTAGAGTGATTTTATTATTTTGGGGGTCCAGTTGCAGTTAATGGACTAGTGTGGTGTGAGTGTAATCAGTTAACTCAAATTAATTGAGTTAAAATTAGTTTAACTAGTTCTAACTAAGTGATGAGCTAGTGAGAGGTCCAGTGAATTAAATTATATTTATTCACAAGTAGTGATCAATCAGATAACTGATGATTCGATATTATTAGTTGCATGCATGTCAATTCTGATGAAGACCTAGTTGAGACAGAGGTTAAAGGGAAGATAACTATTAGTTGTATTGTTAGCAAATTTCCCGGGTGCAGTTATAAAGCCATAGGAAGGCCGTGGTGGATTTCGCAATCAAGGTTGGAGTTCCTATTTAATAGGGAATTATTTCTCTAGGAATTTCATGAGCAAGGGAGGCTGGAGGAAGGTAAGGAATTAGCTATGTGTTTGTCCATTTTTTCCTAGATCAGTGTGAGAAGATTGGTAGAGTTCAGGAGATTCTTGTGAGCAAGAATGCATTGTATTGTTTCATGATTCCTTGGCTTATTATACAATATAGATAGAGGAGTTTTGAGCAGTTTCTTTCCCCAGGAAAATCTTGTGTTGTGCAATTGATTTACTTATTTCTTACTTGCATGTGATTGAGAAATTGTGTTTTATATTCCACAAATATTGTAGAAGGATTCAGTATCTTGTTTTAGTACATTACATGATTGGATTGAATCCATTGGTATAATTTCTACAGTGGGATGTTTGACCATATCTCTGTATCATGGTTAAGATTCACTATTTATAGTGGATGCCTAAGCTAGGGTTTAAATAACACTAAAAAAATCCTATTTGTGATGAGATTGAAGTATTGTCTTGTACTAGCTTCTGATACGATGTTGGTATGTTCTTATAATGTCATTCATATGTATATATAAAACATTGTTGTATAAATTGTATTTTTATAGATCTTATTTTCAATGTATAATCTCATGGTGAATGAATAGTTTCTAGGACTCTTTGATATGTTGAATTATCATGAACAAGTGATTTTTATGAATAAATAAAAAGCATATAAAATTCAGAAGATTTAACAGATTTAAGTAATTTTACGTTATGTTGTATGTTGGGATTTGTTCGTTCTACCTTGTGTAATTGGTTGAGGAAAGATGAATATCATATTACAATTTATATTTCAGATTCACCCTAAAACTGAAAGTTTAAGGTAAAAATATATCGGTTGAGGAGAGATGAATATCATATTACAATTTATATTTCAGATTCAACCCTAAACCTGAAAGTTTAAGATAAAAATATCTAGGAAAGCTCAAAGACCAGAGGAATATTCTGAATTTGCTTTCAACAAAGATTCTTGAAATTAGAGACTTATTCTTTTATTCTGTGTTTTTATGAACACAACTCATGGAAGATCTAAATTTTCCAAATTCATCCATCTAATCTAGTAGTCTAACTCGATTTTGACTCCCAAAGGTCTAAGTTGATTCGGTTAAGTTTCCTCAACAAACCAAGTCAGACTCGAAGTTAATCTCACTTGGCTTGGTTTCTGGAGTGACTAACTCAACATTAGACAGAATATATATATATATATATATATATAAGTTGATTTGGTTAAGTTTCCTCAACAAACCAAGCCAGACTTAAATTTAATCTCACTTGGCTTGGTTTCTAGAGTGACTAACTCAGCATTAGAAAGAATATATATATAATTGAATGATAGATACAATTATGGGAGACCCCTGACTTAAATATTGCCTCAGGTGCCTCTTGGTGAATGGCCACGATCTTTGATCATGTCCTTTTCCTAATTTAACTAATAATTACAAATATATTTAATTTTTACATAAAATTGTCATCCTCCTGAAGATATGTTCTGTCCTCGAAGCATACGTAACGATGGGTGTTTTTGACGAAACACTTTTGTCTCCCAAGAAGCTTCTTCTTCTAGTAATTCCTTCCACTTGATCAGGTATTATTTGATTACTCGATATCGCTGCTTCTTTTCCTTGATGGAGATGATACCTTCTGGTTCTCGAATGACCCTTCCTTCTTCATCTAAACTCGGAAGTGTTGTTCGCGTTGATTGATGTTCACCAAGTTCCTTTTAAGGCATGATACATGAAAAAAATTGTGAACAACACTTTTATCAAGAAGGCTTAAACTATATGCTACTTGGTTGATCTTTTTGTTGATCAGGTATGGTCCATAAAATCTTAGTGCTAATTTTTTTTTCCCTTTTGTTTTAAGGACAACTATTTGTAAGACTGAATTTTAACAAATACCCATTCTCCAACTTCAAACTCCCTCTTTGTTCTATTTCGGTCAGCTTGCTACTTCATACGATTTCTTGCATTATATAGATTTTATTTAAGAGTTTGGAAAAAAAAAATTGGTTTCTTATAACGGATTTTTAACAGCTGGAAATTTTGCCTCGATGATAGCAAATTCCTTCCATTTCGAAGGTTCGTAACCGTACATAGATTGAAATAGAGTCATTTTCGTGTTGAGATTCAATAAGAAAATCCTAGTGAAAATTATGCACCTACACTAGGATGGAACCTCAGGCTATTTTTAGGTGGATGTCTATTTATAGATGCATGAGAAAATTCTATTTATAGATGAGTTCTATTTATATATGTATGTGCAAGCTCTATTTATAGATTGCATGTCTATTTATAGATGCATGTCGGCTATTATTATCCCTTAATATTAGTTGGATAATAAACAATAATCTATTCTGAATAAGCACTTGGAAATAGTTAACTGAAGTGGAAAATCAGTTAGCTATAGGAAATTCAAGTTCAATGGTTGGTTGGTGGGACATACAAGTGGACTTAGTTATGACTAAGTGATTCGAAGTTGTAATAGAGTTGGAAATGTAGTTATGAGAGTTGTAAAGTAGTTTAACTTAGTTGTGCTAGTTGTAACTGAAGATACACTAGTGAGAGATCAGTGAATTAATTATTAATTAATTCACAATCAGTGGTCTCACATGCAACTCAAGATTTACTAATGTTAACTACATGCATGTCAGATCCAGCGGAGACCCAGTTGAGATGTAGGTGAAAGGGATAGTTTGACTATTAGTTATGACATTAGTGGGTGCACACATGCAACCACACACACATTGGATGTGCCCATGAGGATTGCGCAGTCAAGGCAGGCAAGGATTCCATTCATTCAGGGATTGCTATCAGTTAGGATTGCACAGTGGAGGCAGGTTGTCTGGAGGCAGTAAATTGGCTAAGGAACTTGCCAATTTTTGTATGACCGTGTGAGACGATTGTATATTGCACTGAGAGCTCTTGGATTGGAGCTTTGTATGAGATTTTTTCATGATCCATGATATATACATAATATATGACAGTGGGTTTTTTAGCTTTATGCTTTCTTGGTAAAGTTATGTGTTATGTGTGATTGATCTTTTCTTCATGATATTGCTATTCGTGATTGTGTTTTAAATTCCGCAAATATTTTGTAGAAACGATTCTTTATTTAACAATGGCATATAATTGTTAGATCAGGAGAATCGAGGAAATACATATTTTGTATTAAATTTCTACATGGTATCAGAGCATAGGAGATTGCAATTGCGAAGTAAGAGTTGAGTTTGGTGGTGGAAAGAATTCGAATTTGCAGAAAGACTTTCTTGGTGCTACATTTGAGTTCACATCGAAATGGCTTTCAATGGCTTGCGGCTAGAGTATGCACTCGAGGGCAGCTCGAACTACATTTCTTGGAAGGACAGGATGGAGGCGGTGCTCGAAGATAAGGGTTTGAAGGAATTCACTGACAGTGATGTTCCTAATCCCACTTCGACAGATGCTGTATTACTTGATGCATGGAAAAATAAAGTAGCAAAGGCGAGGAGGATTATGTTGGAAGGTGTACGAGACCACTTGTCTCAAGCCTTCATGGGAAAGCCACACCATATGCTATGTGGAAGGATTTTTCGGATCTTTTCCAAAGCAGCAGCGACCATAGGAAATTGGCGCTCAAAGATAAACTTAGGAAGATCAAGATGGAAAAGGGCGACAACATTCCAAAGTATCTCACGAAGTTTGTCCAATGTCGGGATGAACTGGGGAGTGTGGGAATAATTTTTGTTGATGATTATTTGGTGAGCTTGGCTCTCTTGGGACTTCCTAAGAGTTGGCATAGTTATGAAAACTCTATCAACGGACGGGAAAATTTTCTGGATTGGGAACGACTATGGTCAGATCTGGTGCAGGAGGAGTTCAGGTAGAACACCAGAGATGGATCTTCATCAAAGCATGATAATGAAGAGGATTGTGCTTTGGCTACGAAGGCAAAGAAGGGGAAGGGGAAGAAATTCCATTCTAAATCTAACTCTAAAGGCAAGAAGTTGGATATGTCTAAGGTGAAGTGTTTTCACGGTCATGAACATGGGCATCTTGCTTCTAACCATCTGCAGAAGAAGAAAAACAAGAAGGTTGTTGGAGCTGCAGCTAGTGAGGCCCTTGCCTCGCAATTTTAACTTGACTTCTCCTTGATCTCATGCATGGTGTCAAGTGCATTAGGATCGGTATGGTATTTTCATTATGGCACTTCCTTCCACATGACGGGAGATAAGGAGATTTTTATTGACTTGGAGGAGAAAGATCTCCAGATGAATATAGAGATGGGGGACGATGGACGATACAGTGCGACTAGAATTGTTACCATTACTTTTCAGAGGGAGTCAGGTAAACTATTTCAATTGAAAGATGGTATACATGTTCCAAGTCTGAAGAAAACTTGGTCTCAGTAGCAATGTTGGAGGACAGAGGCTATGACGTTGTTTTTGGAAATGGAAAAGCTTTCATGCGACATAAAAAAACGGGTCAAGCCAAGAGGATAGGGATTCGAGTAAAGAATATCTACAAGCTTGAGGTAGATGGTTGTGCTGCCATGATGGGAAAAGCGGAAAAAGTGTTGAGCCAAGATGAGGGTGAATTATGGCACAGGCGATTGGGCCATCTTCATCATGGAGCCTTAAAAGTCATGCAGAAAATATCTACTATACTTTCAATGGGAACACTTGCTCAGTTAGATCAGTGCAAGGGTTGCACCATGGGGAAGTATGTAAAGTCCACCTTTCATGAAAAGGAGAACCATGCTTTGGTGATCCTGGAGAGAGTTCACACAGACGTTTGTGGACCATTCTCGGTTGCTTCAATAGAAAAACATAAGTATTATGTTATTTTTGTTGATGACTTTTCTCGTAAATTTTGGATCTTCTTCAAGAAGAAGAAGGATCAAACACTCTCAAAGTTCTGTGAGTTTAATCCATTGGTGGAGAAAGAGTCAGGGAACATAGTGAAGGCTCTAAGGAGCGATAATGGTGGAGAATACATCTCTAACGAATTCAAATACTTCTGCAGCAAAGAAGGAATTCAAAGAGAAGTCATAGTGCCTCATAACTCACAGCAAAATGGGGTCGCGAAGAGGAAGAAAAGAATGATCGTGGGTGCAACACAAGCGATGTTGCATGAGCAGGGCCTACCAATGCATTTGTGGGCGAAAGCACGCAACACTACGGTTTATGTGCAAAAAAGTTGTCCTCATAGAGTACTTAGCATGAGTACACCTGAAGAAGTTTTCACTAGTAAGAAACAAGATGTTTCACACTTTAACATTTTAGCTCATCTGTTTATGTGCATGTGACCAAGAACGCTAGGAAGAAGTTGGAGCCGACTGTTGAAGTTGGGATATTTGTGGGGTACACAGAAACACCCCATAATTACCATGTGTATTTTCCTAACAGTAAGATGATTGTTATGTAGCGGGATATAAAATTCGATGAGGGGAAAGCCATCCGGTTGTCGCTTGAGAGGGAGCTAGACTTGCATGCGAAAGAGGAACTGTTGGTTCCCAAAGATGAGTCTCTAGATGTGGATAAGCCACAGGAGGAGGTTCATGGAGTAGATAATTCCACTCATACAGATCCAAACATCAAAACTGGAAGAAGGTGTACCATAGAAGCTGATAGGCTCAGACTTGATGTTGCGCAGAATGTAGGAGCCCCTACTTCACAGTGTAGAAAAAGACAGTCTCCTGATAGATTTATTGGATACATGGCTCTCATGAGAAAATATATTGTGATTGATCCATATTCCTTCAGGAAGCAGTGCAGGAGCCCACATGGGTAGATGCAATGGTGGAGGAGTATGACTCCATTGTCAAAAACAGTGCTTGGGAAATTATTCCAATGTCGGTTGATAAATCAGTGGTAGGTTCAAGATGGATCTACAAGGTAAAGCAAGTTGTTGATGGGAGCATTGAGAAATACAAGGCCATATTTGTGGCCCGAGGCTTCTCCCAGATTGAGGGGATTGATTATGAAGAAACCTTTTCACCTGTCGCAAGGTATTCTTCCATAAGGACCATCCTTACTCTTTCAGCGCAAATGGGTTGGCGCATTCATCAGATGGATGCGAAGACTGTGTTTCTCAATGGGATCATTGAAAAAGAGGTGTACATAGAGCAACCTGAAGGATTTGAAATCTTCAGCAGCGAGTCACATGTGTGCCAACTCAAAAGAACGTTTTATGGGCTGAAGCAAGCACCCCGTGCTTCATACACTCGGATAGACAGTGATTTCACCGGACTGGGCTTCACTAAAAGTGAGGCGGATGCAAACCTATACCAAATTGTGGTGGAGGGTAAGCTTTTAATCATTGTTCTTTATGTTGATAATTTAATATCGACTGGTGATGAGCAGTTGATACACTCATGCAAGGAGGACCTTGCAAAGGAGTTCGAGATGAAGGATATGGGCCTCCTTCATTATTTCCTTGGATTGGAAATATGGCAACGAGATGGTGAACTTTTTGTGTCTCAAGGCAAGTATGCAAGGGAGATATTGGGTAAGTTTCACATGGAGGGCTGCAAACCCATGGATACTCCTCTTCCAAGAAACTGGAGGAAAGAGGATGCTACTTCTGGAGAGGTAGTGGATGCTATTGTCTATTGACAGTTAGTGGGTTCGCTAATGTATATAGTGAACATGAGGCCAGACATTTTCTATGTGATTAACCAGCTAATTCAAGCGATGGTTAAGCCTACCAAGCTCTTTTGGAAGGGTGGCAAGCATGTCCTGAGATACCTGAGGGGCACATCTAATTATGTCTTATGGTACAGACAGACGGATGAGGTGAAGTTGCATGGCTTCATAGATGTAGATTTGGGAGGGAACCCATTGGATAGAAAGAGCACATCAGGGGGGATCTTTAGCATTGGATCTACAGTTGTTTCTTGGTACAGCAGGAAGCAAACATTTGTGACACTCAATTCAGCGGAAGTGGAATACATGGTAGCGAGTCAAGCTGCATGTGAGGCTATCTGGATGAGAAAGATCTTGGTTGGTTTGTTTGGTTCTCATTTAGATCCGATAGTGATTCATTGTGATAATCAAAGTTGCATTAAACTCTCGATTAATCATGTGTTTCATGATAGATCTAATCATATAGATATCCAATACCATCGTATTAGAGATTGTGTGCAGAGGAAGATCATTTTGCTTCAATACATTCCTACGGAAGATCAGGATGCGGATATTCTGACGAAGGCGCTCACCAAGAGCAAATTCGAATACCATAGAGATAGGATTGGGGTGAAGGATAATTGTTTTCTTGCTGAGAAGGAGTGTTGAGATTCAACAAGAAGATCCTAGTGAAAATTATGCACCTACACTAGGATGGAGCCTCAGGCTATTTTTAGGTGGATGTCTGTTTATAGATGCATGAGAAAATTCTATTTACAGATGAGGTTTATTTATAGATGTAGTGCAAGTTCTATTTACAGATTTCATGTCTATTTATAGATGCATGTCGACTATTATTATCCCTTAATATTAGTTGGACAATAAACAATAATCTATTCTGAATGAGCACTTGGAAATAGTTAACTGATGTGGAAAATATGTTATCTATAGGAAATTCGATTTCAAAGGTTGGTTGGTGGGACATGCAAGTGGACTTTGTTATAATTGAGTGATTCGAAGTTGTAACAGAGTTGGAAGTGTAGTTATGAGAGTTGTAAAGTAGTTTAACTCAGTTAAGTGAGTTAAACTTAGTTGTGCTAGTTGTAACTTAAGATACACTAGTGAGAGATCAATGAATTAATTATTAATTAATTCACAATTAGTGGTCTCACATGCAACTAAAGATTTACTATTGTTAACTACATGCATGTCAGATCTAGTGGAGACCCAGTTGAGATGTAGATGAAATGGACAGTTTGACTATCAGTTATGACATTAGTGGGTGCACACATGCAACTACACATACATTGGATGTGCCCATGAGAATTGCGCAGTCAATGCAGGCAAGGATTCCATTCATTCAGGGATTGCTATCAACTGGGATTGCGCATTGGAGGCAGACTGTCTGGAGGCAGTCAATTGGCTAAGGAACTTGTCAATTTTTGTATGACAATGTGAGACGATTGTATATTGTACTGAGAGCTCTTGGATTGGAGCTTTGTATGAGATGTTTTGATGATCCATGATATATACATAATATATGATAGTGGGGTTTTTAGCTTTATGTTTTCTTAGTAAATTATCTGTGTTATGTGTGATTGATCTTTTCTTCATGATATTTTTATTGGCGATTGTGTTTTAAATTTCGCAAAGATTTTATAGAAGCGATTATCTATTTAACAGTGGCATATAATTGTTAAATCAAGAGAATCCAAGCAATACATATTTTGTATTAAATTTTTACATTTCACTGACATGTGGTAAGTAGAATTGTGCCACCATTTAGTGAGATGTAACCATTGAACCCACTTATTTTGTTTGTATGTGGCATAACAACAGAGGTAGGCTTATAAACATTATTGACAACCTTTGTTTGGCCCTCTGTTTGAAGATGGTAGGTTGAACTCATGTTGAGGTAGGTTCCTATATGATTGAAAAATTCCTTCTAAAAATTACCCTTAAATTTGGCATCTCTATTGCTCACAGTGACCTTGAGAAATCCATGTAATTTGTAAACATTTTTGCAAAATATCTCAGCGATTTATTTTGTTGAGTCTGATTTCTTCATTCCAATAAAGTGAGCATACTTGGTAAGTATGTCCACTACTACAAGTTTTTTATCTTTACCATTAGACGCAAGTAAATCTTCGATAAATTCCACCGATATTTCTTCCCATTTCTGATTCGAGATATTTAAAGGATGAAGTAGTCCAGGTGTCATAATAATTTCATTTTTATTCCTCTGGCATTTATTGCATTCTGCTACATATTTTTTAATATCATTACTCATTCCCTTCCAAAAGAATGATTGGTGTGCATTATAGTAGGTTTTAAAGAACCCTACATGTTCGGCTGATAGTGAATCATGTGACTCCTTGAGAATCTTAGGTTTAAACTTGGAATTTGAATTCAGATAAATTCTTCTCGTGTACCATAGAATATCGTTCTTCCATTCAAATTTTGAATTCCGAGGAAGGTTGTTGATTATAGCACTTGTTTGTGGATATTTTTCGTATTCACTTTGAATCTCATTAAATAGATTGACCGTCCTCTAATTTCTTGGGGCCCCTACCCCTTGAAAGTATACTTTTACACTGAGGCAGCTGCTGTTGGGTTTACTGAATCTTTTCATTGGTAAACTTCACCGAAGCATCCATCCAAAGTTAAGGTGTAACGAGACCATTATAATCCAAGGTGGCCTCGTACCACATGCCACATTCCAGGTCGCCATTCAGGAACAAAAACCGAAACTGCAAGTAATGATGGTTCTTCATCTTTCCTAGATAAAGCATCTGCGACTACATTGTCCTTTCCCCTTTTATGTAATACCTCCATGTCAGAAGCAACATTTTTTCAATCTAATTTTTTTGTTCTTCAAAGAGAATTTTTTGCTGGAGGAGGTATTTCACATTGTTATGGTATGTTTGTATGGATAACCTACTTCCCAAAAGATATTGCCTCCACTTGGCTAGTGCATGCATAATTGTGAGCATTTCTTTGTTGTATGTAGATTTAAGATGTTCTTACTTATTGAGTTTCATGCTTTCCAAGGCTATTGGATGACCATCTTGCATCTGCTCCTATACCAAAACCTGAAGCATCACACTCAATTACAGATGGTTTTGAAAAATGCGGAGTTGCCAATACAGGGACTTTAGACATAACTTCCTTCAAGTCTTCAAAACACTTTTTCGCTTCACCATTCCATCGAAATGAGTTCTTCTTTAGAAGTTTTGTTAGGGGTGAAATTATATCGGCATAGTTTTTAATAAATCTTCGATAATACCCAGTTAATCTCATGAACCCTCTTAGCTTGGAGATATTAACTATTTTGGGTCATTCATTTATAGCCTTGATCTTATTAGAATCTACTTTTACTCCTTCCTTGGATATTATATGTCTGAGATATTCTACTTCTTCTTTCCCAAAAGTGCATTTGGACTTCTTGGCATATAATTGATTCTCTTCTAATGCAGTAAGAACTTGCTCCAAATGTTGTAGGTGTTTCTTCCATGTTTTACTATAAATTAAAATGTCATCAAATAACATTAACATAGACTTCCTTAGATATGGACAGAATAGCTCGTTCATAGTTAGAATGTTGTTGGTGCATTAGTTAACCCAAAAGGCATTACTTTAAACTCGTAATGACCTTCATGTGTTCGAAACGTCGTTTTTTCTATGTCTTCCAACCTTATTTTAATTTTGTACCCTGACCTTAAGTCCAATTTTGAGAAATATTTAGCTCAATGTAGTTCATCCAACATTTCATCAATAAAATGGATTGGAAACTTGTTTTTTAATGTTATTTTGTTTAGTCCTCAATAATCGATGCATAATCTGAACGATCCATCTTTCTTTCAAACTAATACAACTAGAGCAACATACAGACTTCTACTCTTTGTGATGATGCCACACTTTAAAAGACCTTGGACTAATCTCTCAATTTCAGTTTTTTGATAATGTGGATATCGATACAATTTGATGTTGATGGGATTTGATCCTTATTTGACTTCTATTGTATGCTCAATTTCTCTTTTAGAAGGCATCTTCATTAGAAGGTCTTGGAACACTTTTTCGTGCTTTTGAATTAGCTCATGGACTTTTGGTGCTTCTTCGTTCATCGAATTTGAAGTTAACATTTCTAATCGACGATATTGTACTACATAAGTCGGTGCTCCCTTCGAAATCATTTTCATCATTTGGAAGGATGATACAATTTGATTATCAGGTGGTCGAAATCCATATAATTTGCACTTCTACCCTTCCCATTTAAATCCTATAAATTGTTTTTGATGGTTGGCAGAGTAAATGCCTAGGGTTTGTCGATTTCAATGGCTTGCGGCTAGAGTATGCACTCGAGGGCAGCTCGAACTACATTGCTTGGAAGGACAGGATGGAGGCGGTGCTCGAAGATAATGGTTTGAAGGAATTCACTGACAGTGATGTTCCTAAGCCCACTTCGACAAATGCTGCATTACTTGATGCATGGCAAAATAAAGTAGCAAAGGCGAGGAGGATTTTTTTGGAAGGTGTATGAGACCACATGTCTCAAGTCTTCATGGGAAAGCCACACCATATGCTATGTGGAAGGATTTTTTGAATCTTTTCCAAAGCAGCAGCGACCATAGGAAATTGGCGCTCAAAGATAAACTTAGGAAGATCAAGATGGAAAAGGGCAACAACATTCCAAAGTATCTCACGAAGTTTGTCCAATGTCGGGATGAACTGGGGAGTGTGGGAATAACTGTTGTTGATGATTATTTGGTGAGCTTGGCTCTCTTGGGACTTCCTAAGAGTTGGCACAGTTATGAAAACTCTGTCAACGGATTGGAAAATTTTCTGGATTGGAAACGACTGTGGTCGGATCTGGTGCAAGAGGAGTTCAGGTGGAACACCAAAGATGGCTCTTCATCAAAGCATGATGATGAAGAGGATTGTGCTTTGGCTGCAAAGGCAAAGAAGGGGAAGGCGAATAAATTCCATTCTAAATCTAAGTCTAAAGGCAATAAGTTGGATATGTCTAAGGTGAAGTGTTTTCACTGTCACGAACATGGGAATCTTGCTACTAACTGTCCACAGAAGAAGAAGAACAAGAAGGTTGTTGGAGCTGTAGCTGGTGAGGCCCTTGCCTCGCAATTTGAACTTGACTTCTCCTTGATCGCATGCATGGTGTCAAGTCCATTAGGATCGGTGTGGTATTTTCATAGTGGCGATTCCTTCCACATGACGGGAGATAAGGAGCTTTTAAGTGACTTGGAGGAGAAAGATCTCCAGATGCATATAGAGATGGGCGACGATGGACGATACAGTGCGACTGGAATTGTTACCATTACTTTTCAGAAGGATTCAGGTAAACCATTTCAATTGAAAGATGTTATACATGTTCCAAGTCTGAAGAAAAACTTGGTCTCAGTAGCAATGTTGGAGGACAGAGTCTTTGATGTTGTTTTCGGAAATGAAAAAGCTTTCATGCGACATAAAACAACGGTTCAAGTCAAGAGGATAGGGATTCGAGTAAAGAATCTCTACAAGCTTGAGGTAGATGGTTGTGCTACCATGATGGGCAAAGCAAAAAAAGTGTTGAGCCAAGATGATGGCGAATTATGGCACAGGCGATTGGGCCATATTCATCATGGAGTCTTGAAAGTCATGCAGAAAATATCTATTGTACTTTCAATGGGAACACTTGCTCAGTTAGATCAGTGCAAGGGTTGCACCATGGGGAAGTATGTCAAGTCCACCTTTCATGAAAAGGAGAACCATGCTTTGGTGATCCTGGAGAAATTTCACACAGACGTGTGTGGACCATTCTCAGTTGCTTCAACAGCAAAACATAAGTATTATGTTATTTTTGTTGATGACTTTTCTCGTAAATTTTGGATCTTCTTCAAGCAGAAGAAGGATCAAACACTCTCAAAGTTCTGTGAGTTTAAGCCATCAGTGGAGAAAGAGTCGGGGAAGAAAGTGAAGGCTCTGAGGAGCGATAATGGTGGAGAATACATCTCTAACGAATTCAAATACTTCTGCAGCAAAGAAGGAATTCGAAGAGAAGTCATAATGCCTCATAACTCACAGCAAAATGGGGTCGCGAAGAGGAAGAAAAGAATGATCGTGGGTGCAACACAAGCGATGTTGCATGAGCAGGGCCTACCAATGCATTTGTGGGCGAAAGCATGCAACACTGCGGTTTATGTGCAAAATAGTTGTCCTCATAGAGTACTTAGCATGAGTACACCTGAAGAAGCTTTCACTAGTAAGAAACAAGATGTTTCACACTTTAAGATTTTGGCTCATATGTTTATGTGCATGTGACCAAGAACACTAGGATGAAGTTGGAGCCGACTGCTGAAGTTGGGATATTTGTGGGGTACACAAAAACACCCCATAATTACCATGTGTATTTTCCTAACAGTAAGATGATTGTTATGTGGCGGGATATAAAATTCGATGAGGGGAAAGCCATCTGGTTGTCGCTTGAGAGGGAGCTAGACTTGCATGCAAAAGAGGAATTGTTGGTTCCCAAAGATGAGTCTCTAGATGTGGATCAGCCACAGGAGGAGGTTCATGGAGTAGAGGAGTCCACTCATACAGATCCAAACATCAAAACTGGAAGAAGGTGTACCATAGAAGCTGATAGGCTCAGACTTGATGTTGCGCAGAATGTAGGAGCCCCTACTTCACAGTGTAGAAAAAGACAGTCTCCTGATCGATTTACTAGATACATGGCTCTCATGAGAAAATATATTGTGATTGAGCCATATTCCTTCGGGAAGCAGTGCAGGAGCCCACATGGGTAGATGCAATGGTGGAGGAGTATGACTCCATTGTCAAAAACAGTGCTTGGGAAATTATTCCAATGCCGGTTGATAAATCAATGGTAGGTTCAAGATGGATCTACAAGGTAAAGCAAGCTGCTGATGGGAGCATTGAGAAATACAAGGCCAGATTTGTGGCCTGGGGCTTCTCCCAGATTGAGGGGATTGATTATGAAGAAACCTTTTCCCCTGTCGCAAGGTATTCTTCCATAAGGACCATCCTTACTCTTTCAGCGCAAATGGGTTGGCGCATTCTTCATATGGATGTGAAGACTGTGTTTCTCAATGGGATCATTGAAGAAGAGGTGTACATAGATCAACCTGAAGGATTTGAAATCTTCAGCAGCGAGTCGCATGTGTGCCAACTCAAAAGAGCGTTTTATGGGCTGAAGTAAGCACCCCGTGCTTGGTACACTCGGATAGACAGCGATTTCACCGGACTGGGCTTCACCAAAAGTGAGGCGGATGCAAACCTATACCAAATTGTGGTGGAGGGTAAGCTTTTAATCATTGTTCTTTATGTTGATGATTTAATATCGACTGGTGATACGCAGTTGATACACTCATGCAAGGAGGACCTTGCAAAGGAGTTCGAGATGAAGGATATGGACCTCCTTCATTATTTCCTTGGATTGGAAATATGGCAACGAGATAGTGAACTTTTTTTGTCTCAAAGCAAGTATGCAAGGAAGATATTGGGTAAGTTTCACATGGAGGGCTGCAAACCCATGGATACTCCTCTTCCAGGAAACTGGAGGAAAGAGGATGCTACTTCTGAAGAGGTAGTGGATGCTATTGTCTATTGACAGTCAGTGCGTTCGCTAATGTATATATTGAACACGAGGCCGGACATTTCTATGTGATTAACCAGCTAAGTCAAGCGATGGTTAAGCCTACCAAGCTCTTTTGGAAGGGGGGCACACATGTCCTGAGATACCTGAGGGGCACATCTGATTATGGCTTATGGTACAGACAGACGTATGAGGTGAAGTTGCATGGCTTCACAGATGCAAATTGGGCAGGGAACCCATCGGATAGAAAAAGCACATCGGGGGGGATCTTTAGCATTGGATCTACAGTTGTTTCTTGGTACAGCAGGAAGCAAAGATCTGTAGCACTCAGTTCAGCGGAAGCGGAATACACGGCAGCGAGTCAAGCTGCATGTGAGGCTATCTGGATGAGAAAGATCTTGGTTGGTTTGTTTGGTTCTCATTTAGATCCGACGGTGATTCATTGTGATAATCAGAGTTGCATTAAACTCTCGATTAATCATGTGTTTCATGATAGATCTAATCATATAGATATCCAATATCATCATATTAGAGATTGTGTGCAAAGGAAGATCATTTTGCTTCAATACATTCCTACAGAAGATCAGGATGTAGATATTCTGACGAAAACGCTCACCAAGAGCAAATTCGAATACCATAGAGACAGGGTCGGGGTGAAGGATAATTGCTTTCTTGCTGAGAAGGAGTGTTGAGATTCAACAAGAAGATCCTAGTGAAAATTATGCACCTACACTAGGATGGAGCCTTAGGCTATTTTTAGGTGGATGTCTATTTATAGATGCATGAGAAAATTCTATTTATAGATGAGGTTTATTTATAGATGTAGTGCAAGTTCTATTTATAGATTTCATGTCTATTTATAGATGCATGTCAGCTATTATTATCCCTTAATATTAGTTGGACAATAAACAATAATCTATTCTGAATGAGCACTTGGAAATAGTTAACTGATGTGGAAAATCAGTTAGCTATAGGAAATTCGATTTCAAAGGTTGGTTGGTGGGACATGCAAGTGGACTTTTTTATAACTGAGTGATTCGAAGTTGTAACAGAGTTGGAAATGTAGTTATGAGAGTTGTAAAGTAGTTTAACTTAGTTAAGTGAGTTAAACTTAGTTGTGCTAGTTGTAACTTAAGATACACTAGTGAGAGATCAATGAATTAATTATTAATTAATTCACAATTAGTGGTCTCACATGCAACTAAAGATTTACTATTGTTAACTACATGCATGTCAGATCTAGTGGAGACCCAGTTGAGATGTAGGTGAAAGTGACAGTTTGACTCTCAGTTATGACATTAGTGGGTGCACACATGCAACCACACATACATTGGATGTGCCCATGAAGATTGCGCAATCAATGCAGGCAAGGATTCCATTCATTCAGGGATTGCTCTCAACTGGGATTGCGCATTGGAGGCAGACTGTCTGGAGGTAGTCAATTGGCTAAGGAACTTGTCAATTTTTGTATGACAGTGTGAGACAATTGTATATTGTACTTAGAGCTCTTGGATTGGAGCTTTGTATGAGATTGTTTCATGATCCATGATATATACATAATATATGATAGTGGGGTTTTTAGCTTTATGCTTTCTCGGTAAATTATCTGTGTTATGTGTGATTGATCTTTTCTTTATGATATTTTTATTGGCGATTGTGTTTTAAATTTCGCAAAGATTTTATAGAAGCGATTATCTATTTAACAGTGGCATATAATTGTTAGATCAGGAGAATCCAGGCAATACATATTTTGTATTAAATTTTTACATTTCACTGATGTGTGGTAAGTAGAATTGTACCACCATTTAGCGAGATGTAACCATTGAACCCACTTATTTTGTTTGTATGTGGCATAACAACAGAGGTAGGCTTCTAAACATTATTGACAACCTTTGTTTGGCCCTCTGTTTGAAAATGGTAGGTTGAACTCATGTTGAGGTAGGTTCCTATATGATTGAAAAATTCCTTCTAAAAATTACCCTTAAATTTGGCATCTCTATTGCTCACAGTGACCTTAACAAATCCATGTAATTTGTAAACATTTTTGCAAAATATCCCAGCGATTTATTTTGTTGAGTCTGATTTCTTCATTCCAATAAAGTGAGCATATTTGGTAAGTATGTCCACTACTACAAGAATTTTATCTTTACCATTAGACGCAAGTAAATCTTCGATAAAGTCCATTGATATTTCTTCCCATTTCTGATTCGGGATATTTAAAGGATGAAGTAGTCCAGGTGTCATAATAATTTCATTTTTATTCCTCTGGCATTTATTGCATTCTGCTACATATTTTTGAATATCATTACTCATTCCCTTCCAAAAGAATGATTGGTGTGCATTATAGTAGGTTTTAAAGAACCCTACATGTTCAGCTGACAGTGAATCATGTGACTCCTTGAGAATCCTAGCTTTAAACTTGGAATTTGAATTCAGATAAATTCTTCTCGTGTACCATAGAATATCGTTCTTCTATTCAAATTTTGAATTCTGAGGAAGGTTGTTGATTATAGCACTTGTTTCTGGATATTTTTCATATTCACTTTGAATCTCATTAAATAGATTGACCGTCCTCTACTTTCCTGGGGCCCCTACCCCTTGAAAGTATACTTTTACACTGAGGCAGCTGCTGTTGGGTTTACTGAATCTTTTCATTGGTAAACTTCACCGAAGCATCCATCCAAAGTTAAGGTGTAACGAGACCATTATAATCCAAGGTGGCCTCGTACCACATGCCACATTCCAAGTCGCCATTCAGGAACAAAAACCGAAACTGCAAGTAATGATGGTTCTTCATCTTTCCTAGATAAAGCATCTGCGACTACATTTTCCTTTCCCCTTTTATGTAATATCTCCATGTCAGAAGCAACATTTTTTCAATCTACTTTTGTTGTTCTTCAAAGAGCATTTTTTGCTGGAGGAGGTATTGCACATTGTTATGGTATGTTTGTATGGAGAACCTACTTCCCAAAAGATATTGCCTCCACTTGGCTAGTGCGTGCATAATAGCGAGCATTTCTTTGTTGTATGTAGATTTAAGATGTTCTCACTTATTGAGTTTCATGCTTTCCAAGGCTATTGGATGACCATCTTGCATTAATACTGCTCCTATACCAAAACCTGAAGCATCACACTCAATTACAAATGGTTTTAAAAACTGAGTTACACACAGGACTTTAGACATAACTTCCTTCAAGTCTTCAAAACACTTTTTCGCTTCACCATTCCATCGAAATGAGTTCTTCTTTAGAAGGTTTGTTAGGGGTGCGATTATATGGGCATAGTTTTTAATAAATCTTCGATAATACCCAGTTAATCTCAGGAACCCTCTTAGCTTGGAGATATTAACTATTTTGGGTCATTCCTTTATAGCCTTGATCTTATTAGAATCTACTTTTACTCCTTCCTTGGATATTATATGTCTGAGATATTCTACTTCTTCTTTCCCAAAAGTGCATTTGGACTTCTTGGCATATAATTGATGCTCTTCTAATGCAGTAAGAACTTGCTCCAAATGTTGTAGGTGCTTCTTCCATGTTTTACTATAAATTAAAATGTCATCAAATAACATTAACATAGACTTCCTTAGATATGGACGAAATAGCTCATTCATAGTTAGAATGTTGTTGGTGCATTAGTTAACCCAAAAGGCATTACTTTAAACTCGTAATGACCTTCATGTGTTCGAAACGTCGTTTTTTCTGTCTTCCAACCTTATTCTAATTTGGTACCCTGACCTTCAGTCCAATTTTGAGAAATATTTAGCTCAATGTAGTTCATCCAACATTTCATCGATAAAATGGATTGGAAACTTGTTTTTTAATGTTATTTTGTTTAGTCCTCAATAATCGATGCATAATCTGAACGATCCATCTTTCTTTCAAACTAATACAACTAGAGCAACATACGGACTTCTACTCTTTGTGATGATGCCACACTTTAAAAGACCTTGGACTAATCTCTCAATTTCAGTTTTTTGATAATGTGGATATCGATACGATTTGATGTTGATGGGATTTGACCCTGCTTTGACTTCTATTGTATGCTCAATTTCTCTTTTAGAAGGCATCTTCATTAGAAGGTCTTGGAACACTTTTTCGTGCTTTTGAATTAGCTCATGGACTTTTGGTGCTTCTTCATTCATCGAATTTGAAGTTAACATTTCTAATCGACGATATTGTACTACATAAGTTGGCGCTCCCTTCGAACTCATTTTCATCATTTGGAAGGATGATACAATTTGATT
Organism: Pinus albicaulis; assembly: GCA_034641835.2. Classification (NCBI taxonomy): domain Eukaryota; kingdom Viridiplantae; phylum Streptophyta; class Pinopsida; order Pinales; family Pinaceae; genus Pinus; species Pinus albicaulis. Next base: position 1,511,484,393 of record CM076584.1, on the reverse strand, counting down.
CTCAGGTGGTCGGAATCCATATATTTTGTACTTCTGCCTTTCCCATTTAAATCTTATAAATTGCTTTTAATGGTTGGTGGAGTAAATGCCTAGGGTTTGTAGACATTTGATACCTAAAACCACATCCACTCCCCCTAATGGTACAGTGTAGAACGGAGATTCTAGATTATAGTCTTGAATCTGCTATTTTACTGTATGGCATTTCCATACCTTTTAAATTTTCTTAAGCTACCATAACCTTCATGTTGGGCATGGAAAATGTGAAAATGTTGAGTCTCTTCCCCATAGTTGAGTCCAAAAAATTGTTGGTGCTACCGGTATCGATCATAATCATTACATTGTTCTTTTTGATATGTCCTTTTAATTTTAATGTTTAGGGTTGCAATATACCTGTCATAGCCAATAATGACACTTGCAGAATACTTTCATTATATGGGTTTTTGGAGAAAATTGTGGAAAATCTTCAATTTCTTCTACGACTTATTCTTCATTGTCAGAATCATTGGTTGCTTCACATGTATATAGGTTGTTGGTTTATTGGTCACTTCACATGTATATAGGTTCTTGGTTTGCTTCACATCTGTGTCTCGGGTCTCATTTTTCGCCACAACGTTTGTACTTACCTTCTTTCATTCTTTGCATTTCCAAATTAGTTCTCTCCTTCACAAAGATGTGGTGGAACATATTTTATATTATCTGTGTTCGCAACGAGGAGAAATATTCGTCTCGAATATACTCTTTCAACCTTTGGGCACTACATCTTTTTATGTTTCTTTTTAGCAGCTTCTGCTTTTTGTCTTGCTTCCTCTATCAAAGTAATGTCATGAACCTCAAGTTCTCCCTGTAGATGGGGTTTAAGTCTTGTGATGTATGATCCAATGAGACGAGTTTCAGGTATTCTAGGTACTCGTGTAGCTAAAGTTTCCCATTCTCGAGTGTATTCGTCCACATCGCATTTTTGTTGCAATGTGGTGAGTGCTGAAAATAACTCTTCCTCCTTGACACCTTGAAACCTCTTAAAAAATGCATTTTTGAATTTCTTCCAACTGATGGAAAGTGTTGTCTTTTTCCACCACATATACTAGTTATATGCTTCACCTTCCATTTGCATTGACGCATACCTGATCTTATCATCATCATTTTCAATGCAAATCTCGAAATATTCTTTTGCTTTATTGAACCATGCAACGCTACATTTTTCGTTACCATCAAATTTGGAGAGCTCAAGTTTTGCTCTTCATTGATATGTAACTATTGGCGGAGCAAAGAAGGGGTATTGATTTGAGAGCAGCGTATTTGTGTATGGATTCCAACGCTGCCTATTTTGAAAATTTGAGTTACTATTTTCTTGATTAGGCACGGAAGATGTCTTTGGAGATTCAGGGTTCGGATGTGTGTTTGATGTGTCTACACAGTCTAGATGCCAAGTAGCTTCATTATTCCAGAGTATTTGATCGGGTGTAACCTTCAACTTCTCACAAATATGGAGCAACAACACCATTACTTGATTGTGATTTTGATCCACCTTACCTGAAAGCATTGTTTCATCCTTTTTAAATTTGTTTTGGTTATGCTCGAGTTGACTCTCTATTCTCTTTGTTGTATCCTGGAGTGCCTCGATTTTTTCGCCCTGTCCGATCACTTTAGTCTCCAAGTCTAACAAACTACTTTTATTGAAATCGGTCATCGACATTATTGAAGACATCAAGAGGATCTGAGGTGGAGTATACTTATCTAGCTTAACCTTTTCTTTAACTTGAACCTATAGTTTTTTTTGTTTTTTTTATTTTTAATACTCCTTTTTATTATATATAAAGTTATTTTTTTAATTATGTTATTTATAATCATTAATTATATTAATTATAGTCATTGATTATAAATTATAATTAAAGATTACTATTATATGTTGGTATAATTATATGTATGAATGGACTTAACTAATGGGCATAACTGAGAGTGGATGTGGCAAAACCGAAAGGATTGAACCGATTTTTTTTATATGTTGGCATGCAGAATGGTGAAACGTTGTAAAGGCGGCGTCAAGTCCGACGGTGTGGCGGAACAGAGGCATGGGGCTTCGTCGAGCTCGACGATGTGGGTGGAACAGAGGCACAAGGCTGCGAAGGTCGCAGGCAAATGACGACAGGAAAACGACGGTAGGTTGAGGGATAGGGCGACAGCAGAGAAAAAACGGTGGGCAGAGAATGGATGTGGATGTCAATGGGAAAAAAAACAGCAGGGCAGTAGATGGATGCAGACGATGGCAGGAGAACGACGGGGCAGTGGATCGAAGGCAGCAGTGAACTGGCCGTTCGACCTGTGCATCAGTAGAGCAACGGAGGATGGTCTGCTCTGATCTCTGATACCAGATGGAGTGACTTACTCGGCAACAGGGGATCATCTACTCTGATCTCTGATACCAGATGGAGTGACTAACACAGCATTAGACATAATATATATATATATATATTTGAATGATAGATACAATTGTGGTAGGCCCTAGCTTAAATATTGCCTCACGTGTCTCTTGGTGAAGGGGCATGATCATGCCCTTTGCTTAATTTAACTAATAATTGCATAGATTATTAATTTTTTAACAGTTTCCTCACAAAGCAAGTCATTCAAGTTGATTCTGTCCAATTTGGTAACATTGATTAAGTCACAACCCTGAAGCCCTCTGCAAAACGTGCACACCTAAATCAAGCACCACAAGACAAATAGAGGGCTATATCGTTAACCAACCAGCCATTTAAGAGGGAGTATAAATGCCTAATCTAACATAGGTACGAGGCAAAACGTGCACACCTAAATCAAGCACCACAAGACAAATAGAGGGCTATATCCTTAACCAACCAGCCATTTAAGAGGGAGTATAAATGCCTAATCTAACATAGGTACGAGGCACTGGTTCATTCGAACCCCTACTGTTATTAAAAATAAGTCTCATCAGAATTAAAGTGAAAGGGCAGGACATTCATCAAAGGGTCTGTACCGAGCAAAATTGATGAATCAGGTAACATCTTGTTTCATAGAATTGGAAGTCCATTAAAATAGGAAATGCAGATCTATGTTCCAATGTCCTATGTAAATATATCAGTTAAGAAAAACTTTCCAAAGCCCTTGAATAAAGGTCAAAAGAGATCCCAACTCTAGCTTATCTGGTCCACGCAGCAATTAATCTCAAAATATACTTTCTCCATTTTCTGTACAATTAAATAACACTGCTACTCTTTATTCCATCTCTAGTTACCAAAATCGTAGAGAGGGTCTACATACTATCCAGGGACCTTGCATATTGAACTAGCACATATTATCACTAACATCATTCAAGAAAGATTATTTGCAAGCATCCTTAAAACCAAGCGTGAAAAAAAATGCCGATGATTAGTTATTAAGTTTACAGACAACATATTTTGATAGCTGAAGATACAAATCATAGCAAGATCATTTGAAAGGTATCTACAAATGAATTATACTTGTTTCATCTACAGAATTCCTCGTGAGTTTACAACTAGAATTCTCCATCTTGGCAGGCCCGGAATTATTCACAAGCTTAGTTCTACCAGAATTTATTGTAGTATTACCTAAGTTAACTAAAGAGCTGTTTTTCTCCTTTAAGGTTACAAACTTTGTGCAAATCCTTTCCTCCCCCAACCGCTTTTGAGATGCCGCAGAAATATGCTTTTGTGGAGAAATATTTCTGCAGGTTTCACAAGAATCTGAATCAGGTTTCCCATTTTCATCACAAGGCTGAGAAAAATGGCTATTTATCTCAGTATCATAGACTAGAGACTTATTATTGGCTGAGATGGTTGTATCTGTACTCGAAACTACTACATTAGAATCTTCAGAATCAGTTGTAGATCCAGTTTTCTGGCCTTGTCGAAGACCCTTGGAAGATGAAGATGTAGAGGTCGCAAAACTTGAGTTTCTAGTTAGGTTAGCCTCAATTCTAGTTGAAGAGACGGTCTGTATCCCAAGTGCTTGTGCAAACAGCCTCTGGGCAGCTCTTCCAGGAATGTGTGCATTTGACATCCTTGTCATTGACGAAAGATTTTGAGGATGAACTCTTAGTGCCTTATTGATAGAGGGTTGATCCACCTCAGCCCTTGAATCATTTTCCTCAGGTCTCAAATGAGATGTCAAGGAAGTGCTTCTCTCCTGTATAACTTCACCTGAATCTGAAACATGGCAGGCATTCTTGTTTGAAGGAATACCTACAAGAAAACTTTGCACATCCACAACATTGTTGCGTCCACTTTCACGTCTTGTTGTTAAGTCTGAAGCACCTTTAGAAGGACAATTTGTAAATGGAAGCCCCAATGCCTGGGCAAACATTCTCTTAGCAGCCGCTGCAGGTTTGTATTCAAAAGTGGCTTTTGCAGGCTGCAAAGACACATTTGTAACCTGTGATGAATCAGTCATGGCTTTCTCTGTCATCTTCTCATCTATAAAGGCAACCCTTGTGTTTGCATCTTTATCTGTCATTTTATCATCTATACACGGAACCTCCGATTTCAAGTTCCTGCTCATCATTCTTTTAACTGCCGTAGAAGGTGACTGTCCCAATCTGACCTTTGTAGTCTGTGGTGCTGTGGCAACATCCTGTAATGTCTCACCCAAGTTTTTATGCTCCATTTTCACATCTATATATGGAACTTTTGTATCCAACACCTTATCCTTGCTTTTGTGATCCGTGCATAAAGCATCTATGTTCAAGTATTTTGCCATCATTCTTTTAGTAGCTGTGGCAAGTGTCTGTTCACAATTGTCCTTTACAGGCTGTGGTGCTACTCTTTGTATTTGTGATGATGCATGATTCAAGCATTTTTCTGTCATGTTCTCATCTGCACATTGAAACTCCGTATTTTTAACCACATCAGGCTTCTCAGAAGATGAATCTACCAAGATCCTCTTTCCCAAAGCATGAGCAATCATCCTGCGAGCAACTACCGGTACAGTTCTAGTTCTTGGCACTACCTGTTCCTTTGGCTCGTCAATTTCTTCAGATGAACTAGGAGAAAAAATCCGTTCCCGTGCAGCCAGGTAAGCAGCTTCCCTCTCTTCAAATGATATGGAAGGCAATTGGTCAGTTCTCTCCTTATGCTGCAAGTCTGACATCCAGCAGATCAATAAAATTATTAACCAATAAACATCTTAGCATTACCCTAAGAATTTATATTCAATTTAAAACTTTAATCATAAAAAATCAGAAGATAATTTTATGTCATAACCATTAATGACTGTTCTATAAAACATGTCCTTTTTAATGTTATGAATCCCCAATATACCTGGGTTAAGTTACAAGTAAAGCAACTATTGCAATTTGCAAACAAGATATCCAATAATTCAAAGGTATTGTAAACTATGTTACTGGATCCGGCTGCCCATGGTCCAGGATCCATGGATTCACGTCTCTGATCCGGATCCACCAAGATCTGTCAAAAAAACGGCACAGTGTGTTTCTTTGTTGGCTGGAAACGGCTCAGAAAAAAAGGAAACGGATCCCGCATATCAGAAGCCAGATTTGAAGTTTATGCACTGCGTCTTAAATTTTCTGGAGTCCGGACAGCGGGTTAGCGCAGCGGATTTCGGTATTCTGAAGTCTTATTTAAATTCAATCTCAATTCGCTCCACTTATTCGATTTGGGTCATTAGTCATGCCAATGGTGGGTTTCAAATTTTACCGCTATAACTACTACACGCACAGGCACCATTGTAATGAAAATGCACACAGAAATCCAGCCATTGCCTCCAAGAGTCAACAATTGTATAGAGATCCAGCATATGCCTCCAAAATCCCTACAATACTATTTCTTTTGTGGGGTTGGGCTGGTTCATCAATTTATCAAACTTCTCTTCTTAACATAATTTATTTCAGTGAAACATAATTTCTTACAATAACATTTAATAATAATTATCGTTAAAGTAACCCGGTCAAATCTCTCTGAAAATCGGCAATGGCACACCCCATTTGAGATTTCATCAAAACTACTACATTGTTGATAATTGTTTCCGGAAATCCTAATTGTATTGGAAATGGTTGTCGATAACTGTTATCAGAAAGCCTAACTATTAAATACACGTATTGGCAAAACTACTACTTATATACCGTATTTACCGGAAAGCCTAACCGTTAAATATGTGCACTGTAAATCTCTTCACATATTTAATTAAATTGCACATTTTCGATTTCATTTAGTAAATAAGATATACTTCAACATTGTGAGTATTGTGGATCAATGCTTCTACTTGATATGATGTTTCTTACACATGCTGGAATTTATATTGTATTCTATATGCATTGGAATCCAAAGAAACTGTCAAATGTCAATTTTATTATATATTGAACATACCATTGATGTATCCCTCGATTGGTTTCATTACTTATTTGAATATGGTTCTACAAACGTTGAATGTCAATGTGCCCAAAGAACATTTGTCACTTTGGCAACTTACGCAATAAGCCTAATACCATTTTAATTGAATCGCAGAGTTGTACAAGTTATGTTATATTACAATGAATTTTATATTAAATTTAATTAAATTTTATAGGTTTTTTTTTTTTTTTTTTTTTTTTTTTTTTTTTTTTTGAATCTAGTTAAAATAATTTATACAATATATAATGTTTATAATATATATATTCTAAAAAGATACTATATTATTATTATTTTGTATTTAATTAAATTTTATAGATTTTTAATTTTGTAAATAATTTAAACAATATATAATGTTTATATATTTTAAAAAGGTAATATACTATTATTATTTTGAATTTTATTAAATTTTATAAATAGAAAGATCAAATATATTATTATTAGTTTTAATATATATATATATATATATATTACAAATATAAAAACTTTATATATGAATATTAAATGCCATAGTCTAAAGAAACCCACTAAATAACCCAGAAATTCTGGTAAGATTCCAGCAAAGATTTTTGAAAATCTGGATTACAGTCATTAAACTTCAGTGTTTTTGGTGCCCTAAGGTTTTTGATGGCGCTGAATCCATTTCCACCATCAAAATTGCAATTTCAACACTCCAACTACCTGATTCTGGCAAAAAACTATCATCCGGGCTACTCTGTTGCATCGGTAGACATTAGATTATATATTAAATTTACGTAAATTATATATATATATATATAGATTCCGGCAAAGATTTTTGAAAATCTGGATTACAGTCATTAAACTTCAGTATTTTGGGTGCCCTAAGGTTTTTGATGGTGTTGAATCCATTTCCACCATCAAAAATGCAATTTCAACACTCCAACTACCTGATTCTGGCAAAAAACTATCATCCGGGCTATTCTGTTGCATCGGTAGACATTAGATTATATATTAAATTTAAGTAAATTATATCTATATAATTTACTTAAATTTAATATATAATCTAATGTCTACCGATGCAACAGAATAGCCCGGATCTAGGTTGCGGGGAAGCTTCAAACCCCCTGCGTTCCCGTTTCCGAAAGCGTTTCGGAAACGCTCGAAAACGCGCTCCTGAAAATGCTTCTTGAGGGGAGTGTTTTCGGGAGCGCGTTTCCGAACCTGTTAAAACGCTCCCTGTCTTTTCGGGAGCGTTTCAGGAAGCGCTCGAGAGCAAACGCTCCCTGAGCGCTTCCGACGTTTAAAAAACGCTTCGGGAGCGGTTTTTAAACGCTGGAAGCGATCGGGGAGCGTTCACTCCCGAACGCTCCCCGGGAGAACCAAAAAAAAAAAAAAAAATCCCGCCGCGCGGAAATTTTTTTATGTGAAAAATCGAATTGTTTAAAAGGGGGGGGTTCATTTTAGTTTTATTGTTTGTTCACTGTTGAGAGAGCGAGAGCAAGAGTTGAAGGAGAGCAAGTGCCAAGGAAGGAGAGCAAGGAGCAAGGCAACAGGAGAATTGCAAGAAAGAGGTAGGCCTTCTAATCCAATTTAGTATTTTCTAAGATGAATTTGTAGATTGTTAAATTGTTTAAAAATGAAAACTTGAATTTTTCTTGAATGTTGCATTTTATTGGATTTAAAACTTAAAAAATGAATTGTTTTTTTCCTGCATTTCCTATTCCCATTTGGCATTTTTCCATTTGTTTTGCAGACTAGAAACTTGAAACTTGTTTCCATCATGGCTATATGGCTAGGGATTTTCCACATGTTGGTTCCTTTCTTTGTGATAATGGTGTTGGAGAGTGCTAGAAGAAAGAGGCAAATCAGAGAAGAGGAGGATGAAGAGGAGGGTTATGGTGGATCTGAAGAAAATCCTGAAGAGGAGGATTATGTTGAGGAGGAAGTGGGGAGTGGAGAACCTGAGAACATAGATTCCCCAACTAAACAAGACCAAACTCCTTTGTGGAAATATGTTCAGAAAATGGAAGGAGGGAAAGGTGGTGGAACCACTAAATTTATTTGCCCCCATTGCAATAAACAATACCATGGTTCATACACCCGTGCGAGAAGGCACCTTTGTGGGATAATGCCAGGGGATGGGACTAAAAATATTGGAATCAAAGTTTGTCCTTTTGTGCCAGCACCACAGAGAGAGATATATAGGAAGGAAGAGGGGGTTGCCCCACAGAGATCATCTAAAAGATCTAGGGGTTTCGTTGATTCAGGCCCAACACATCATGGACAAACAAGTTCAACTTCCACCCATGCCAGTGGTTTTGGAAGCAGTGGCACTGGATTAAGGCGTAGACCCATATCCGATTTCCTAGACGAAGGGTGTAGGAATGATGTGGATTCAAAAGTTTACCGGTTTCTATATGCATGTGGGGTGCCATTCAATGTTCTTCGCTCACCTTATTGGCATGAAATGGTTTCTGCCATTAATGATGCCCTCAAAGGATACAAAAGCCCTGGGTATGACAAGGCCAGAACCGTGGGTCTTGATCATGAAAGAGCTAAAATAAACAATTCTTTGGCTAGAATAACAGGTTCGTGGAATGAGCATGGGTTGTCCATTGTCTCTGATGGATGGACCAATGTAAAAGGAAAACCATTGATAAATGTTTTGGCTGTGTCGGTTAGTGGTGCAGTCTTCCTGGCAGCTTATGATTATTCAGATAAATTCAAAACCGACATTAACATTGCAAAACCATTACTTGATATAATTGAAAAGACTGGGCCATACAATGTCATACAAGTCATCACTGATAATGCTGCTAACTGTAAGGCAGCAGGAGCAATTATTGAGGATAAATACCCCAACATTTTTTGGTCTGGGTGTTTGGTTCACACAATGAACCTTTTGATGCATGATATCATCAAAAACAAACAACCTCAATTCAAATGGCTTGGTGATTTGTACAAGAGAGGTAAAAAATGATAAAATTTATTACAAATCATAGCAATACCCATGGGCTTTTCCGTACTCATTCCAAATTGGAGTTGTTGAAAATAGCAAAAACTAGATTTGCTAGCTATTACCTCACCTTCAGGGGCCTTTTGAAGGTAAGAGAGTCATTGGCTGCAATGGTATCAAGCCCACACTGGCAGCTATTAAAGGACAGGGCGGCAACAATAGTTGACAGGCAAGGTTTCAAACATGTGGAGGAGACCGCCCTTGACCATCTGTTTTGGGCACGTATGAGGGAAATTGTGAGTTTTACCAAGCCCATTTATAACATGATTCGCTTTGCAGATACTGATAAACCAGTGATTAGAGAGGTTTATGAGCAGATGGATAGCATGTTGGGGCAAATAAAAGATATTGTTAAGGATAATGATCCCAACTTGTATGCTATGATTCATGACTGTGTGTGTGCACGGTGTAATAAACTCAATGTTCCACTACATGCTTTGGCATATATCCTTACGCCAAAATATTACTCTCCATCTTGGTTGGGCCAACCTGCACCTGGAGGTGGGGTTAGGGTGAAACCTCACACAGATCCAGAGGTACAAGAAGGGTACATGAAAGCATTGGACAAATTGGTACCTGACAGGGAAGAGTGTGCTAGATTGCACCTTGAATTAGGCAAATACTTCAGTTGCACTGCTAACTTTGGTTCATTCCATGCAATGGAAGACAGGGACAGATTCGATGCTCTCACATGGTGGGAACATATATATCTGCATGGGACTTTGGCTAAAATATGGCTAAAGTTCTCTCATTGTCTTGTGAAACTTCTTCCGCAGAGGTGTTGGAGCACCATGTTTTTATACACAATGTTGGTTTATGTGCATTATAACTTGAGGTTGTTGAGCCATTACCGTGATCGGGCAAATTAGGATCAATCATACAGAGTCTGGGACAACAACCCAGAGGATGATAATTTGGAGGACGGCACGTTACATCTGGAAGAATTGGAAGCAGAACTTTATAGGGATGATGATGAAGCATCAGCAGCATCGCCACACACAGGGCCAGTCCCACCATCTACTGGTAGCAGTGCGGGTGACAGTGCCAGTGCCAGTGCCACTCCTCGATATCACACTATTATTCCTTTGCAGATCCAGCCTCCACCTTCTAGTCATGGTCGTGGTACTCCTGAGAGTACTAGAAGACCAACATTTCCTCGTGGCTCACAAAAATTAGACATTTCTCGTGGGCGTGGCAAGGGGCCAACCAGATAAAATAGATTTGTTGTTTACTAGTCTTTTCTATTTGTTGTTGACAGTTGAACAGTTGAAACTTGACTCTTTCTGATTTCATATATTTAATGACAAGTTAAGTTTGAAGTTTGAATTTGAAAGGTGAAACTTTGAAGTTGGCATTTATAAGTTTACTGTTTACAAGTCATTATGAATTATGAATATGATGCTTCATGAAAGTTATATGGTGATCAATGAATCAATGACGATAAATGTTATATAATATCAATGATGATAAATGTTATATATTGAATTTTGAAATCAATGAATCAATGATGATAAATGTTATATATCAATGATGATAAATGTATATTGTAATTGAATTTTGAAATCAATGAATCAATGATGATAAATGTTAGATATTGAAATTTGAAATCAATGATGATAAATGTTATATATCAATGATGATAAATGTTATATATTGAATTTTGAAAGCTTGAAACCTTCAGATTGATGATTCGCGAGATTCAAGAGTCAATATGTTGTATGCTTCCAACTTGTGGGCGTGGTTGATGAAGATTATAACTTCTAGATGATTGATGTTATATGATTCAATCTATGTTTTTATGTTTTTTATGTCTAATTCATCATTCTACATGTTTTTGTTGACATATATGCATCAAAATATAAAAAATATTAAATATATATATATATATATAAACGCTCCCGAAAACGCTCCGGACCGGAAGCTTTTAAAAATGGCGCTCGCTTCCGCCTCCACTAAAGTAACCTTGGTCTTGCTGATAGTTTTTTGCTGTAATCGAGTTGAAGTGTTGAAATTGCATTTTTTGTGGAAATGGATATATATATATATATATATATATATATATATATATATATATATATATATATATATATATATATATATTCGAATTTAATGACTAACCTCATCTGAACTTTATCAGGGAATTCAAATTCGAATCGAACTTAATAGTTGTCGAATTCGAACCCGAGCCATGTGACATAGCTTTAAAGTGTTTTTTAAAATTTTAAAAATATTATTATATTTTAATTTTTTTGTACTTGACGTATCCTTGCCATATCTGAATCCTGGATTTTCAAAAAACTAGCGGATCGGATCTAGATCAATATCCGAATCCTAGTAACTTAGATTGTTAACAGCTCTCTCCAGGAGCATGACCAATAACTTTTTGAACAAGAAAGGCAATTTGAAGTGTTTAGTGTCTTTGAATATACAACCAAGAAGAACTTCAATAATTTTCTTGAAAAAGGTTAGATGTTGGTTGCTAATCCATTAAACTATCATACTGACTTGACCAATTCAAAAGGGAAAGCTTGAAAGGAAAGGGATACGAGAAGGAATGCAACCAAATGAATCTTCCATTAATAATATTTACCTATGTTGCATGAGAGTGCACACCCCTCCCCAACCCAAAAAAGCCCTTGTACCTGTTGAAGAATGTAACTAGGTTCGATCTTCATAATTGTACTTGAGCTATAATGTAATGTATTTATCAAAAGAAATTTTATTATTATATAAATTGACTTATTAAAGCATGGTTTTCATGCTTGGGTCAATTACTTTTAGGTCAAGGTCTCCATTATAGACCTCTAGGGTTTATGTCAAGTGTCCTTGTCCGTGTCATATTGTAAAGAACCCTTCTTGGGAATTATTTGTCAAGAAAGAAAATTATTTTATTGTAAAATAAGTCATTTAGGCCTCCACCAAGTCGGCTTCAAGAAAATCAAGTTGGCCTCAAACTAGGTAATTCCATCTCACCAAAAACCTATATATTGGAGCAACTCAACTTCATTTGGAACTCTCTCTCATCAAGTTCGATTTGCAGTAAAAAGTCCAGTAAACTGGTCGCAGTAAAAGGTGCGAAATTGTTGGAGAAGGAGAGAAGTTGGAAGAAGGAAATCGTGTTTTTGGGTTACCGTTCTCTCACGCATGCGAATTTATTGATCTGAAGTTGAGGCCAAAATTCTCTCTCTATTGTAGGTCAAAATTGTGAAGCTCCTACATCAAGGTCGAATTTGTGAAACTGTTGCATCAAGGTCGAAGTTGTGAAGTTGTTGCAACAAGGTCATGTTGAAGAATGCTTCATTATTAGTGTATTTGTCAAAAGAATTTATTATTATTATTATTAAATCACTTATTAAAGCATGGGTTTCATGCTTGGATCATACTTAGATTAAGGTCCCAATTGTAGACTTCTAGGTTAGTTGTTACAGATTTAAATTGATCCAATTTGGGCTTTTAAATCATGTAATATTAGGTTGTCAAAAGGCTCCTCCATCAAGTCATCTTCTTCAAGGTCATCATCCTCGATCTCTTCAGTAAAATCTACTTCAAAGACAACCCTCAAGTCAAGTGATACAAGTCATCAAAGCAGCCTCCTTAAGTCAGCCTCTATCTGTCTTCAAGTCAACTCAAATCAAGACACAACACTTCACATTGTCATGTCGGCTCAATAACTATGGAAACAACTATATATACAGGGGTATAGTTTTGCATTTCAAACTCAGAATTTCGGATTACTCTAAATTCATATCATAGTATATAATTACAGTTTGGATATCTTCAAGAATACTATATTATTACAGTTTGGATATGGTACTATTCTCAACTATGAAACTCGGTGTTATTCTCTGATTTGATTCTCGGTGATGTTATCTATGTCTTTGACATTCGGTGCCATGATGATGATTTAATACTCAGTGTTGTACTCGTTGCCATGATGATGATTTGATACTTGGTGCTATGATGATGCTTGATACACAGTGCTATACTCGGTGCTATATTTCCTGGTGCTATGATGTTATTTCAGACATGATGCCTTGGTGCTATTCAGTGCTACAAAACTCAGAACTACTACTATGGTGAACACAGTGAAGTCGGATCTCCAGGGTGCCTCAGGAAGAAAAAGGTTGAAGTTTCAGTGCAACCAAAGGAGATCTCAGTGATAACACAGTGAAGAGATGATTTGATGGAGGAAGTCTATAGTCTAAGAATCTTGGCCGTCTCATCTTAAATCTATTGAAGGAAGAATTTTCACTGGGTTTTTCCCTAGCAGTGTGCCTACATCTTGTGTCCTCTTCTATTTGTTGTTTGGTATTAGTCTTGATGATAAGAAAGAATAAAACGAAAGAACGCATAATAATAACAAGAAACATCACAAGATAATGTCATGATAAGAGAAATTGATTAACTGCCAACTCCTTAATTTCTCTAACATGGTACCAGAGCTATGGTCAAAGGATAAAAGGCAGTTTGAAGAACTCTCATCCATATTTGAAACAATGAAAGGATTTGTTTGCATCAAGACCAAGATCCCTGGGATATTTCTGGGCTAAATACTCTAAAATATCTTGAAAGGATGAATAGAAAATTTCAGTGACCTAATCCATTCACCATATCAAAGACATCACAATTGGGATCTCCTTCAAGAAGACAATCTCGGTGTAGTCATACTCTTACAGGGATAAAGATGTAGTGCAATCACATGAAAAAGGTACCATGACAAATTTCGGAACCATCACAGTTCAACAAATTCGGATATCACTGGTGCGGTCTTGGTAGAATTTCAGATCACATTTCAGAGACAAGTTTTTGATGTCACAAAATTTGGTCCTACCACAGGAACAGAACTTCGGTGTCACCACAGGAACCCAAGTATTTTGTTGCTTTCACAGATTTGGCACTACCACAATATTGACATTTTGGTGTCCCTACAGAAAGAAGGGTGACACTTCAGTCTCAATATCAATACAGTCTTGAAGCTACCTCCGTCTAATGCTACTAAAATGGTCTCAATTCAGTGATACTACATGACCACAATAATCCCAACTCGGTGATACTTTAGTGATGCCACAATAGTGGGAATTCGGGCTCAAGTAATAAAAGGTCGAAGTACTAAGTCATTGCTACGGTTAGTGACAAAAAGTTCTATCACAGTCATAGAGGAGAATTTGGATTATGTAGTGGTTTAGGCCAAAGCATTGATAAGGAGCAGTGATGTTTAGGTAGTGACATACAAGCACATTCTACACCCTATGGAGATCTATCAAAGGTCTGAGATAAGAAAATCAACTTAAGAAAATCGAGTAAGTATTACAACGAGTCCAACAATATATCGATCAAAGGTATGTAACTACAAGGTACGTATGAATTTCTAGATTTGTATTACATCCAATAATTCTTATAGCTAGTCTAATTTGTAATCCTTAGATAGCATATATGTTAGAATCTTGATCTTTGTTCTCTAAGATCTACAAAGTAATATTGTTATAAAATAAATATTCTCTTGTCAATTAGATTGATCCATGATATCTTAGAATTCCATCCCTCATAGTTGCATAAAAGATTTAACTTGAAAGATCAAATTATACTCTTCATATCACAATTTGCTTGAAAGTATGCATTGTAGGTATAGTAGACCATGACTGACAATTCTAGGAAATGACTCGCTAAATGATCAAGAAGTATGGAGGAAGGCATCACAAGAAGGTTTGCCAAGAAACGAAAGTATGTCTTAATTATAAAGCTTTGTTAATCCTATTTGTTAAATCCAATCTACACTACTAACATTTGTTGTGTTTAGCTCTCTTGAATCTTAAAAGATTCTTGCTTGGGGTGATTCATCGTCTAATGAATCTACCCACCTTATACATCTCTAATTGTCTCCATAAAAGGAACCCTAAAAGGTTCTTTGGAAGCCCTAAGGGTATGTTGATAATGTGTGATGCCCTAAAGCTACTAACGGATATTCATGAAAAAATTGTTGTACTAATTGATATGTTGATAATGTCTTGCTCGAGATTTTGATATGATCACGGAAGCTCTAACATATTAGGGTTGAAATGATGTTGTTTGAAATCTCAAACCTTTGAAATCTTGATGGAACAAGGATTTGTTTTGACAATGAAACGAAACCCTAAGTTTTGGTCAGGTCTACAAGCAAAATCCTTGTTATGAAAAGTCCTAGGAATGAAACCCTAGGTATATACTTCTTTGATAGCATCCCTAGCTTAGTCTAGGTCAATGTATGTCTGATATATTTATATTTTCTAATCATATGATGTGCTTATGCATATGATAATAATCTCCTAGATATATGTGTTGACCAAATTTCTAATGGTCGTTCTAGGATGATGATTAAGGAATCTAGGGTTTTACATCTAAGATCTAGTAATGGTTAAATTCTCTAGTATGTATCTATATAATGTTTGCTGAGAATTTATAGATGGAAAATCTAGGGTTTACATCGAACCCTAGTAGAAGTCACTTATGATGTGTTTTGTTTTGATTGAAATCTAGGGTTACATCAAACCCTAGTAAAAGTTATTCATGCTAAATTTGATTTGATTAAATGAAATCTAGGGATTATATAAAACTCTAGTAGATAGTCTATCATGTGGTTTCGAAAAGTTATCTAATCTTTCGTTATCTTGTTAGTCTATCATATGGTTTCTGAAAGTTATCTAATCTTTTGTTATCTTGTTTGCTGATATGATTTAGGGTTTGTATCAAACCTGGACTAGATGATTGAAGTGTTGAAGTATAGTCTCTTGTTGATTATGAAAAGTATAAATGATTCCGCTACTATAAAGTTTTTGTTATGATTAACTTCATGCTTCTACAGAATTGGTTGTACTTGTTGTCTAAGTTATGCAGGTACATCATATTGGTGAAGAAGTACGTAAGAGAAGTTGATATGATCAACATGACCAGAATAATGGAAGCCATAGAAGATTCTCCAACACCAAAGAAAGAAACTAATCTCCCTACATTAAAAGGGAGCCTGGATAAAATAACTCTCCCTGGTTAAGAGGGAGGGCACAGCATAAGTCTTGATTGGAGAATATATACTGGAAGAAATGTTGCTACATACAAAGATTCCACTGATAGTCCTACTGAGATTAATTGAAGGGCAACATCGAAACCCTGAAGGTTTGCTTATATTTAAAAAAATTATTATTGATTGGGGTTGTGTTTGTATAGGTGAATCTCTCAAAAGTTTGGATAGCATGTTGGTTACCAATCAGTTTGATTAGGAGAGATCGGTTATACTTGATCTGTTGGATCAAGGGTGTAGAGGCTTTGTGAGTGAAGCATTGCTTGGAAAGAAATCGGGCCGGCATTTTGTGTTGATGTCTGATAGGGAGGGTGGCATTGGGTGGATGTGCACCTAGTTCCCTAGGTTGATGGTTAGGAAGTAAGCCTAATGGTACCTATAGAGGCTGAAAGCTTTAGTCCATCTTAGTTCCACTCGGATAGATTGCCTTGGTCAGGAATCTAGTTTGTGGCATTGCGGTGCTTAAATTGTTGGGAGACTAAATGGATAGATTACCCTGGTCAGGAATCTAGTCCATGGCATTGCAGTGCCACAACTTCTTCATAAATAAAGTGAGATCTTCCATGTACTTCTTTTATATGTGAATACCTCCCTAGTTAAAAGGGAGTGTTGAAAAATGTAACTAGGTTCGGTCTTCATTATTAATGTGTTTGTCAAAAGAATTTATTATTATTATTAAATGACTAATTAAAGCATGGGTTTCATGCTTGGATCATACTTAGATTAAGGTCCCAATTGTGGACTTCTAGGTTAGTTGTTACAGATTTAAATTGATCCAATTTGAGCTTTTAAATCATGTAATATTAGGTTGTCAAAAGGCTCCTCCATCAAGTCATCTTTTTCAAGGTCATCATCCTCGGTCTCTTCAGCAAAATCTACTTCAAAGACAACCCTCAAGACAAGTGATACAAGTCATCAAAGCAGCCTCCTTAAGTCAGCCCCAATCTGTCTTCAAGTCTGCTCAAACCAAGACACATCACTTCACACTGTCATGTCAGTTCAATAACTATGGCAAACAACTATATATACAGGGGTATAGTTTCACATTTCAAACTCAAAATTTTGGATTACTTTGAATTCGGATCACAGTATATAATTACAGTTCGAACATCTTCAAGAAGACTATATTATTACAGTTCGGATATGGTACTATTCTCAATTATGAAACTCGGTGTTATTCTCGGATTTGATACTCGATGATGCTATCATTGTCTTTGACATTCGGTGCCATGATGATGATTTAAGACTTAGTGTTGTACTCGTTGCTATGATGACGATTTGATACTTGGTGCTATGATGATGCTTGATACACAGTGCAATACTCGGTGCTATAATTCATGGTGCTATAATGTTATTTCCAATCTTCCACCAAGTCCCCTAGAGGTGGGAGCGAGGGGGCGAGGGAGCACAGGAGCAGCCTATGCAAAAGCTCCCAACCAATTTTCAAGAAACGTGGGGGGACGTCGGGGTCATAAAAATTTAATATTTATAATGTAACTGTATTTTTGCAAGGAATGTATATACAGTCATCATATACTTACATCATGAAAGATAAATCATAAGTGATAAAATTATAAATCGATGAATGATGAATCATATAACTGAAACAAATTTAAAACTTAAAACTTAAAACATACATCATACAATCATACATGTAAGTTTGTAAGTTTGTAACTGTATAATCATTAAAGTAACTACTAACAATGTACAATGAAAATAAAGTTTAAGATATCATATGACATATTATATCAAGATTCAAAATAAAGTTTAAACTGAAGTTTACAACTCAAGTTTGAAACATAAAACTTAAAAGAAAATAAGTTATGTCTGAAACATAAAACATAAAACATAACATATGCATATAAAATGATATCATCATAATGATAAATGAACATAAATGCTCAAGGTAATGCCCCACTAGTCTTTGCATCCAGCTGCTGCACGAATATATCAAGATCAACCATGTTGCCATCTGAATCAGAATCACTTGGATTCTCAAACATGCTAAGTGGCACACCAACTTTTAACACGAAACCATAAACTAAAAGGGGCGTGAGGGGGTGTGAAGGGGCCGTGAGGGAAAAGCCCCCTAGAAGTCCCCAAGACCCCGGAGCGCGAGGGGGCGAGGAATCTAGATCCCTAGGTGGGGGGGCGAGACCCCGTGTAACACTAGTTATTTCAGACATGATGCCTCAGTGCTATTCAATGCTACAAAACTCAGAACTACTACTATGGTGAACATAGTGAAGTCGGATCTCAGGGCTGCCTCAGGAAGAAGGATGAAGTTTCAGCGCAACCAAAGGAGATCTCAATGTAAGGAGATCTCGATGCTAACACGGTGAAGAGATGATTTGATGGAGGAAGTCTATAGTCTAAGAGTCTTGGTCGTCTCATCTTAAATCTACTGAAGGAAGAATTTTGACTGGGTGTTCCCCAAAGAGTGGGGTTTTTCCCTGGCAGTGTGCCTACATCTTGTGTCCTCTTCTATTTGTTGTTTGGCATTAGTCTTGATGATAAGAAAGAATAAAACGAAAGAACACATAATAATAACAAGAAATATCACAAGATAATGTCATGATAAGAAATTGATTAACTGCTAACTCCTTATTTCTCTAACAGGTCAAAGTTGTGAAGTTGCATCGAAGTCGAAGTTTTGGATTGAAGTTGCACCTTGAAGGGTTGTCACTTACGGGAAAGAAGGGCTTATTTGGTTGAGGAGGAAGGTTCGTTGGTCTAGGGTCTTAGTTGTCTCACAGTCATATGAATCTACTAAAGGAAGAGTTCTTGACTGGGTTTTCGACTAGATAGGGGTTTTTCCCTGGATGTCCGCCTACATCTGGTGTCCCTGATCTTCATGTTTTGTATTTGATAATTGCTTGATGAAACAAAGAATAAAGAAGGTTAATAAGAACACAAGAATATCACAAGTAGTTATCATCATAGGAAAATCTTTCTCCCTTTCTAATTTTCCAACATGGTATCAGATTTAAGGTGAAGAAGGAAGAAAAAGGCAGCCTGAAGATCTATTCGTAAGAAGTTGAATAAGGGTCATCAAGAAAAGGGATCATTTGTGGGGATAAGCCTACTATCTTCAAGAACCATGTGTAACTCGTTGAAGGGAGAAAACAAACTAGAAGGAGCGTCCAACTATAGGGCATGGAAAAAGAGGATAGAGCTCATCCTCGAGAAGAATAAAGTTTTGGATCTAGTCAAAGGAAAAGTAAAGAAGCCTACAAATGAATCAAGTGAAGCAGAGAAAGCAAAGTATAGAGAAACAAATTGGCCATGAGTCTAATAGTGGATGGAATAAAGGATAATCTCATTCCATATATATCCAACATAGATTTTGCTCAAGACACGGATCAACAGTTGGAAGGATACTTCTACATTCGAACAATTATGGAACGCATGTAGTCAAGAAGAAGTTAGGATATCATTAGTAAGCAACAAGGAGAATAAAGAGAAGAACATCTCAAATGCCTATTATTCTCATCACAAGAATAAGGGAAGCTTCAAGAAGCTCAAAGGGCCAAGGAAGAAGATAGAACTATCCAAGATTGAACGTTACAATTGTCACAAAATGTGGTCACTGTAGAAGTAATTGTCCCGAGAATCCAAGGAATAAAAGAAGAGATAGGGATCAAGCAAACATTGTCGATGAAGGTTTACCAAAGAAGAACAAGATGGAAGAATTTGAAGTCAATGACCTATTTGCTAGGGACTCTTAGGGACTGTATCCCTTTCATATCCTTCTACTCTAAGTTTTGAATTGTCTTCCTTTATGTTTTGATTTCTAGTACTTATAGGTCTAACCTGCTTTGGTAGAACATATTTGAATTGTTTTGATAAAGTTATGAGTATCCCTTAACATTGGATTAAGAGGGAGCCCTCACCATTTTACCAAAGATAAGTATCTTACTCCTTGCATTATCCTTCTATATTTGGTTTCCCTCTCTTATCTAGATGTGTTTGTATTAGATGTTAATAACATTTCTTTTATATTTTTCCTTGTTTAGGAAAGGCTTGTTGAATGCTCAAAGGTTATGAAGAAGACCTCACAAGACAAAGCATGATAGAAGTTCTATTGGAAGTAATGTCCTACAAGGTTTTCAATAAAACAACTCAAAGGTATGTCTTAGATCATAAGCTTTGTTCTCTTCATGATAAAGGTATATTCATTCCTTTTAATAAATTTGCTTTACATTACTAACATCGTTATGTCTAGGACCTTTGAATCATAAAGATTCTTATTTGGGTGATTAATCATTAGACTAAATCTACCCTAATTAAAATCATTCATCATTTTTTGGAACCCTAAAAGGTTCTCTGTAAAACCCTAACCTAAGGGTATGTCAATGCTTATGTGAAAACCCTAGCCTACTTAAGGGTTATTGATGAAATCTAGAAAATACTATTCTTTTGGCGTTTGGGGTTTTGATGGTAATGTCATATTTGGAGTTTTGGTATTGTTATGGAAACCCTTATTCTTTAGGGTTTGTTGGTCAATATGCATTGAAATCCTAGACCTTTAGAGGTTTTGGTAAATTAGGGTTTATGAGCAAAACCCTTATAATATCTAGAGTAAGCTCCTAAGAATGAAACCCTAGGTGTATATTGGTCTGTCTATTCAAAACCCTAGCCTGATCAAAAGTGTTATATGTCTAACTTTAATGTGTTGATATGTGTCTCGGGTTTGTCTGATAAACATTGCTATGACATGCGCATGATTATGAAATCCTAGATATGTATATATGCTAATTGTTGATGTCCATAAGTTCTAGGGTTTGTGACTGAGCCCTAGTCAAAGTTTGATATTCTAGGATATGATGTTATTGTTTCAAATGTGATGATAAAATAGAGTTTACAAAAGGTTGGTCATATTTTTGAAACCTTAGATTGTGTTGTGATTGGTTTTGGTTATTGATATCTAAGGCTTAGTATCTCATACATGGAATCTAGGGTTTGCATAAAATCCTAGTAGAAGTCTAACATATGAATTCTGAAAATTGTTGGATGCATTGTAAAACTGTATTTGTTTGGATTACTTCTAAGGTTTGCAATATGTCATAGAAGAGTCGGTCATATCTCTGAAGAAATATTGAGGCCCTAGATATAATGAGACTGATATCTTGATTGAGTCACTGATGTGACCTAGGGTTTTGTAGCAAAACTCTAGCAGGAAGTTAAAGTATAAATTATGGATCACGTGTGATTATTACCGAAAGATATCTTTGTATAAATTATGAATCACAGAAAGGAAATTTCAAATAAAGAAGTTAAAGTATAGAAGTATGTCTCTATTACTAATTATGAACCTAAGTAAGTTTAGGTATTTGATGTCTAAAATCTAATGCTTCCATGATTCTGATATAGTTAACTCCATGCTTCTATATATGTATTTGGTTGTACTTGTTACCTAAGTTGTGTAGGTACATAATCTTCAAGATGTTGAAGATATTCGTAAGTAAAGTTGATTTGATTGATAAGCATGATGAAGGAAGTTATATGAACAGTGATGATCAAGATGACTTTGATAAGAAGGAATGAATCCATGAAAGATTCTTTGATGTTATGAAAAGAAGTTGATCTCCCTAAGTTAAGAGGGAGCTTGGATAGTAGAAATCTCCCCAAGTTGAGAGGGAGGGCATATTATAGTCATGATGTATACCTTGAAGAAGAAATTAGAGAATGTATATTGAGGTGTTGTTGAAAGAAGGAAAGCAGGATCCGGTTGTAGAATATGTTGTTGCATGTGAAGTAGGAAAGGAAGTTGTATGGTCGAGGAAACTTCCATCAAAGATTTGTTTGGGAAGCTTCTAAATCCTACTGTGATAAAATGAGACAATCAAGGCAACATCAAGATGTCTGAAGACCCCGAAGGTTCGTGTTTACGTATGTGTATTTGAAATTTTTTTACTGATTGGGGTTGTTTTTGTACAAGTAAATCTCTCGAAGTTTTGGAAGTGTTATCGCTTACCCCCTACACCTACCTACAGTTAGTGGGAAAAGCATTTAACCCCACAAGGTGTGGTTGGTGGCAAGGAACTCAAAGAAGGCACTGTCACACTAATCCCGACTCTCTCCATTTAAGCTATCTCCTAAGTTAGCTATGGGGGGTGGTCCCTAAAGAAAAACTATGTTAAAGATGTGAGGTTTCTAGGAGAATTGATTAGAAGGAATTACTTATCAAAGATGACTCAATTCCAAGATGTAAACAAGCATATAAGTATATGAGCAATATTCAATGATGTGTTCAAAGTTCAAACATAGACCAGTGCTTTTAAAGTAAATGACAAGTGCTTGCTCAAAAATGAAATTCAAGATACAATGACAATAATCTCACAAATGAAATGTTAGACCAAGATTAACATATAAGCATCACTTGCAATAAATGAAAAAGTATTTGTAAGAGAGTGCTCAAGTAACAAAGGATAGTGACATTAAATATTCATGAGCTAAATAACCACCAAAGTAACAAGTACATGAGATAACAAAATTGCGAGTAAAGTTGTGATGAGAAGGTTCTCTTGGTTTATTTTATTAGTAGAATTCTAAAACAATTTTCAATTTAACTCCTGTCCCCAGATCTTTAACATAGTTTTTCTTTAGGGACCACCCCCCATAGCTAACCTAGGAGATAGCTTAAATGGAGAGAGTCGGGATTAGTGTGACAGCCCCTTCTCTGAGTTCCTTGCCACCAACCACACCTTGTGGGGTTAAAGGCTTTTCCCGCTAACTGTAGGTAGGTGTAGGCGGCAAGCGATAACATTTTTGGCGCCGTTGTCGGGGACAAGTCTTCTTGTGCCTGGGAAAACGACCAACTTTTAGTCTTGGCATATTTGAATTTTAGATTTAGATTCTTGCTCAAGTGGCGACTCCACTCAATCCTAATTTTGCAAGTCTCTACTAGAATAAATTCAACGTCTAGTTAGCCCCTCTGCTGATCCTGAAAGAGTTTTCAAAGAGAGGTTAAATAGAATTTCTCATAGTAGAGCTCTTGCTAGTCTTGGGCAAGAGGCTATTTCTGACATTCATTTACTGTTTCAAGGACAAGTCGAGCCTAACATCATGAATGATCTTTTTTCTCCTTGTAACTTTACTAACATTAATGGCTATCCTCACAATATCCCTGACAAGGCTATTGAAAGGTTGCCTTCTTTTCAAGGTAACAATGCCATTAGCGCAGCATCACATGTGAAGAACTTTAATGTTTGCATCTTTAAGTGGTGTAACGTTGCTAACTATGGGGATGTAAATATAAGGCTTTTCGTTCTCTTTGGAAGAGGATGCTCTTGATTGGTTCACTGAGCAACCTGCTAACTCGTATGATTCTTTACAAGTGATTGTTAATGCTTTGATGGGAAAGTAATGAGAGAGAAGAGAGAATAGTCATTTGATTAGTGCCATTAGGACCATGAAGAAGAATGAGAATGAAACGGAGGAGTTTAACAAGAGATTCAATGAATTGATTAAAAGCATGCCTACTACTGTTAAACCTCCTGATGAATTTCTCTTATGTTCCTATCTAGATTCTTTTGGTGTGGACACTGCTTATGAGTTGAGAAGAAAGGAGCCTGCAACTTTGGGTGTAGCTCAAACTAAAGCCTTGAAAATGGAGAGGGCCAGAAAGCAATCAGGAAAATCTGAGATTCCTGATTTCACTAGAGGGCCAACGAAATCGAATGATTCCAAAGGCAAGGCCAAGGAAGAGGCTACCCATGATCCTATTAAGGAATTAACTCAACTCATCAAGAGCATGGAAGCAAGTCACACTAAAGAAATGCAAGCCATGCAAAGTAAGTTGGTGGCCATGAAAAGATCGCAAGTGCAAAGATTCCAACCTAGGCCAAATAATGGATGGCAAAAGAATAAAGGCCCTCAACAAGATTATAGGCCTCCAAATCCATTGGAATCCACCAACATGGTAGATCAAATTCCCCCTTTTTGTAGCCCATGTAATGAGTTCCATGAAGAAGCCACATGCCCATATGTAAAGAGAATTATGGAAGGTAGCATGTTGGGAGATGAACATGTAGGAACTAGTGGTCAAATCAATATGTTCTCCATGGAAGATCAAATATACACCATTGAAAGAAATCAAGAGATTGACCATAGTCCTAATAATCTTGGGGTTGACAATATGATTGCAAATTTTGACAAAGTCACTAAGATTTTTGGGGAAAAGCCTACATCTGGACAAATTCTTGCTATGGCAAAACACAAAGCGATAACAGGAAGCATGTTTTGCATGCTTGATGTTATCGATATGTTTGATCGGGAGAGATTCGTCACCGATTTAAATAATCTGGAGGGTTGAGGTATCGTGTGTAATACATAATGCCTACGAGAACCTCTGGTCGGCCCGTGTGTTGATGCCTAGTTCCCGAAGTAGGGAGGGTGGCATTGGTCATAGAGCTCTGACATTGCATTACGCACCTAGTTCCCTGGGTTGATGGTTAGCAAGTAAGCTTAATGGTACCTAGAGTGGCTAAAAGCTTTAGTCCATCTTAGTCCCACCCGGATAGATTGCCCTAGTCAGGAATCTAGTCCGTGGCACCGTGTGTGCCTAAACTCTTTGTAGTTCATGTGCTTTGAGATCTTCCATGTACTTGTATATATGTATAATTATGAATACCTCCCTAGTTAAGAGGGAGTGTTGAAGAATGTAACTAGGTTCAGTCTTCATAATTGTACTTGAGTTATAATGTAATGTATTTATCAAAAGAAATTTTATTATTATATAAATTATGGATTTCATGCTTGGGTCAATTGTTTTTGGATCAAGGTCTCCATTGTAGACCTCTAGGGTTTATGTCAAGTGTCCTTGTCCATGTCATATTATAAAGAACCCTTCTTGGGAATTATTTGTCAAGAAAGAAAAGTATTTATTGTAAAATAAGTCATTTAGGCCTCCACCAAGTCAGCCTCAAACAGGGTAATTCCACCTCACCATAAGCCTATATGTTGGAGAAACTCAACTTCATTTGGAACTCTCTCTCATCAAGTTCAGTTTGCAGTAAACTAGTTGCAGTAAAAGGTGCAAAGTTGCTGGAGAAGGAGAGATGCTAGAAGAAGGAAATCGAGTTTTTGGGTTACCTTACTCTCACACATGTGAAGTTATTGAGTTGAAGCTGGGACCGAAATTCTTTCTCTATTGCAAGTCGAAGTTGTGAAGTTGTTGCATCAAGGTCGAAGTTGTGAAGCTGCTGCATCAAGGTCGAAGTTCTAGATTGAAGCTGCACTTTGAAGGGCTAACACTTACTGGAAGGAAGGGTTGACTTGGTGGAGGAAGGTTTGTTGGTCTAGGGTCTTGGTTGTCTCATTGTCATATGAATCTACTAAAAGAAGAGTTTGTGACTGGGTATTCCCCTAGATAGGGGTTTTGCCCTGGTTGTCCGCCTACATCCGGTGTCCCTGATCTTCATGTTTTGTATTTGATAATTACTTGATGAAACAAAGAGAAAAGAAGAACATAAGAAAGTTAATAAGAACACAAGAATATCACAAGTAACTATCATAATAAGAAAATCTTTCTTCCTTTCTGATTTTCCATCAGTACCCACTGTTTTGGCATATTGGGGACCTACAAACACCTACGAAACATTCTGAATTGGCTGGGGATTTCATCAGGAACATGGGGACATCATGGCCATACACAATCTGATGCCGGTGATTTTAAGGAAACATTAGGATATGTTCCAGCCACCCCTTCAAAATACCAGTAAAGCCAGGGTGTTCCTTGACCCAACACTGATTTAATACATCTCCATCAGTATATAGCTACCCACTTTTCCGGTGTATTGGGGACCTAGGGACACCTAGGGAACATTCTGAAATGGACGGGGACATGGGGGTGTCATCACCATACACAATCCAATCCCTGTGGTTTTAAGGAATGTTTAAGGTATATTTTAGCCATCCCTCAAAAAAATTGGGGATGCCCAAGTGTCCCAACCCATTGTTGATTTAAATCATTATGTCAGTGTAGCTAAGCAGGAAATCCAGACAAAACATATGTTCCTGTAAAGTAGATATAGTAATGCACACAGGCAATGGGTAGCCAAACACTTCATCTGCAACAACAGGTCTGTTGCATCTTAAATAGTACTTATATAACATGAAATTTGTTTCCTATTCATGAATGAAATTTGTATAACCCTTGGTGCAAGTATTGAGTAGCTCTGAATTAGCCGCCATTGAATTGCATTACTTGTTATCAGTCGATATTGCCGACATTGTTTTTCCACTAAAGCGTATTGTTTTTGCAGAGTGATAATTGACATTCCAGCAGAATCGTACACAACACAATTCATATTGGTGTTGATTCAAACTGTATGAATTAGCTCAGTAAGGCACAATTTTAGTGTACAGTCAATCATACATCCCTAAGGAAAATCGTGTCATAATATCCATATAGCCACCAACTGATTAATTATTGAAGGATAAACCACTGAATTTTCGAAGGTTGCACCCTTACATAAAATCGATTGGTTAAATTAATAACACAATTTCTCTCTTGGTATTAGCTACCATATTCAGTTTGAAAGGCGACTGCTTATCAAAAGGGAAGATATTATTTTAAGTCGTAGAAGAATCAAGCAAATATTATTAATTAGTGGAATCAATAATTACATTAGGATTCAAAAAAGTGTTATATTATAAAAAAGGGCAATTAAAAAAAATTGAAAAAAGTAAAATTAAAGATAAAAAAATAATTAAATTAGTTAATTCTCCAAGTTTTCAATGAAAGGTATAATAGAAGGTGTTGAAGAGATTAAATAAAAGCCTTTGAAGTATAAAAAGAATTATATGAAAGTATATTAAAAAGGTCAATTATTGTTCATGTTAAAATATTGTTTGACGTAAAATTATCAACAAAGCATAATGGAGTCCAATTCAGAAATGGATGAAGATTTCCAGAAACTTCATATAACTATGTTTCGGTGCTATTTAAAATTAAAGGAACTATTGTAGGAAAAGATGTTACTATTTCTATCTCGCCCACTGAAAATAAAAATTATATAAGCCCTAAAATTACTAATCAATTGGTGATTACCAAATCAAATATAATCGAAAAATTAGGTCACTAGAACACAAAATAATATGACATAACCGATTTACAATTAAACATTGGGGACTATACATTTATATCACAATTCATTGTTCAATCCTTATGGAAGGATCAAGGCGACATAATTTTGGGTTCATCCTTGGTGGAATCACTAAGGTCATTCATTTTAAATAAGAAGAAAAAAATTCTAACATTTTCCTACAAAAAGAAAAAAATAATGCTACAAGATGTTACATTGAAGCCAGATTCAATAACATCAGAAGACGTAAAAGAGATCTCAAAAGTAATTCAAGCCAATGCAAAATATGCAGAAGGAAGTTGAAAAAATTATCGCAAAGAAAAACGAAGAAGTTACTCACCTCAAGGACCACAACGAGAAATTACTGAGACAAATTAAGAAACTTATAAATGATAAGAAATCATTGAAAAAAAAACTAGAACAACTTATCATGAAAGAAGCATTGAAGTCTTCCGACGTGACAGTGCAAGTTGAAGATAAAAGGAATGAACATTGATCCAGTCAATACCACAACTCAAGATGATGACAAACCAGTGGAAGTAAAAACATATTCAGATGTTGCAGCTCAAACGACAAAGATTTCAAGCGAAGATCTAGCAATTAACCAAGTGACTTCCGTACCTAAAGGAAATCAGATACTTCAAGTAAATCAAGAAATTGACACAAACAAGTTAAATGGAAATCAAATCACAAGAAATTATTATCTACACCTGAATCAGGAGAGTAGACATCTCAATCAACCTGTGTATTTGTATCACTCAAAACATAAACAACAAACTTATGTTTCGAAGAATAATGATATCAGCACAATCCAATCTGACAATAACAATTTGTCCCAACTATCAAGCAATAGCAAAGTTTCACAGAAGATTGATTTAGGATGGTCAGATCCCTTCTTAGTTCGACAATTTTATTTATCACTAAGAGGATCCTTTCATCTTGTATCAACGAAGATGACAACTACAAGAATTTGTAAAAGATGCGAACATATTACAAAGACAAGAAATAGATGAGACGTCTTGTCAGCAATAAGCTTTGAGGACAAAGCTTTTTGAAGAGGAAGGCAATGTTATGAATATAATTTATATAAAAATAATATAAATAAATAAATAATAATCATAATAATAGTTCGTTAATGAAGAGGCATGTCTCTAAGAACATGACCATTCATGAAGGGGCACCTGCCTAGGAATATAAGCGGACCCTCATTTGTAATAATCATATTGCATATCAATTCTCTTATACATTATTCAACATAAATATTCTTATCCTCAATGGATGTCTTTATTTTCCTATTATTTTGGATTAATTCTTATCCTCCCCACCTGGGTTCAATTCCGCATGTGCCATGTTGAACTAATAATGAATATATCCTTGTATTGGCTTTGAGCCTTGTTGTATGAGAGTCTCTCGAGGACCAAAACATGTATATCCCTCATATGGAATATAAAGATATTTCTTCAAGGAAAAAAAAATATCAATGCACATCTAATAATTAATTACATGAACTAGATAGTACAATATGGCTTACTATATCATAGCTACTATATTATCAAAACAAAACCAGCATTTGGTCATGATAGCAGTTAACCAAGTCAAAAGATTGACTACATTCTACAGTTAAAATGATTCTCAGTGCTTTTTAAATCTAGATGTTAAAAACTAGTAACCAGATCCATCTGGGCATGTCTGGGATCTGTGCTTCTATGCATCCAGTACAGATCCGTTTCAAGATTAAAATGTCAGTGGTCAACTCAGGGTCACCAACAGATCATCCTCCAAAAACCTCAATTTATAGAAATAGATTTAAAAACACAAGTATGGGGCCCTAATACCCTAGCATGGGTCATACCTAGACTCGCGAGGACCAAAACATGTATATCCCTCATATCGAATATAAAGATATTTCTTCAAGGAAAAAAAATATCAATGCACATCTAATAATTAATTACATGAACTAGATAGTGCAATATGGCTTACCATATCATAGCTACTATATTATCAAAACAAAACCAGCATTTGGTCATGATAGCTGTTAACCAAGTCAAAAGATTGACTACATTCTACAGTTAAAATGATTCTTGGTGCTTTTTAAATCTAGATGTTAAAAACTAGTAACCAGATCCATCTGGGCATGTCTGGGATCTGTGCTTCTGTGCATCCAGTACAGATCCGTTTCAAGATTAAAATGTCGGATGGTTAACCCAGGGTTCACCAACAGATCATCCTCCAAAAACCTCAATTTATAGAAATAGATTAAAAAACACATAAAAACACAACTATGGGGCCCTACTACACTAGCATGGGTCATACCTAGACTCTTATCACTAATATTAATGGAAACCCTCTTTCTGGTTGTAAGTTTGAAGTTATGAATGGTTTTGATTATTGATATCCAGTTTTCAAGAAATCCGGCAGATCAATATTCAGATCCAGGTAACATTGGTTAAAATTAACCCATTCATAATATAGGTCAAAAAATTAAGACAAAAAACTAATTTAGATTTCAAAATACATATCATACATTTGATAATTGAAAAAAAAGCACGCACACACATAACTTGGAACATGTGCCGAACAAATTCCTATTTTATGATCTACATTAGTTATCGGCAATATATAAAGATAGAAAATAAAGTCCAATAGCTCACAAAGGGGATCTAAGTACCACGTTCCAATGTTGTTAAAGTTAGAAAACAATAATACCTTGTAATGTCATCTTCCGTTTCAGTAATTGACAAGTAGCTTGTGGACTTTGAGTTTCTCCATATTGCCACTTCAAGATATCACTAACCAAGATGGGAGGTCTGTCAATATATTAAAAATAATTATTTTTCTATCCAATTGAACAAGACCCAGCAACAAAATAATGGAAATATTTCAGTTCACATAAACAACACATTAAATCAAAGGTATTTCGAAAGATCCTGTGAAAATGTTTTTGATGATACTTATTTGAAATGTGCATCCAAATACTTTAGATAAAGTAAACACAATGGAAAAAAAATTTAGCTCTACAAACATATGCTACAGTGGTTTAATCAACATTTTTCATCGTCAACAGGGGCTTGGTTGGTTGGTAAAGCTAGGGTGTTGTTATTCTCCCCCAAGAGACATGTGCACCCCTCCTGGGAAAGCACACAAGCATAAGCAGGCTGTGTGCAAATGCTGGGCGAATTTGGCAGAATAGACAACTGCCAAGTGCAGACACTTTAGCTGAAGAACAGCTGCCTTGAGTTGTGAGATATATTATCTTCAATAAAATTCTATATAGTACAGTGCTGCTTGCACAAGTTGACCCAAAACATTCATAATATATATATATGGATGTATGTATGTATATGTGCAAATATGAGCATTACAATCCATTCAAAGCAAGTATTTAGATATCTTTAAGCCAGCACACTTTCCAGGCCAACAGAAAAAAGTGCGAGATAAAACTACAAGCAGATGTAAAATCTTTAACAGATGTACCACAATTCTAAAGAAGCTCATGACAGGTATTAATTCTAGTTAGCCCCATATGGAGAAAGACATGTCAATCTAATTGAATATGCTTCAGTGATATAGTGCATGGAAAGAAATTCTAGCTTCTATGTTATGAAATGATGACACTTAGATTAGCTTTGATGTAAAGTATCCATGGTGCCTTGAACAAGAAGGTGAAATTGAAGGCATCTTATCGGTTATTCTGAACTATTTGAGGACAAAGAAAAAGAGATCTGAATCCTTTCTCATCAATCAGCAATAGATATCAATGCTGCAAGCCATGAAAAGGAGGTTGTTAAGCTCAAACTAAGACTGTGCTGGGAAAGAAGGTCAAGAAAGAAAAGGGAACAAGGTATCATTAATACCAATAACACACCGAGAAAGTCATTGATACAGAGTCCTGTGACAATACAACATACAAGTATGAAATTATAAAAGCTTAATTCAAAGAGAGATCACTTTTGTCAATCTTGTTCAGCACAAATTAACATTGGCAAAGGACTGAAGAAAAATGGTGGACTGAGAATGGCTGATATGTTCCAGTGAGAAAATATGATATGAAGGTCTGCTCATGCTTTTTGGACTATCAGGGAATGAGATTCTTGGTTATCAGAACTGGAAATTATTGGCTATCTGAATTTGAGATTAGCATTTTATATGATTATCAAGTAGAACCTGTGTTCCAAAATTTCCAAGTGGGATTTTTCCAGTATTTCTTATCTTATTAATGTATGTCACTGATCATCTATCTCCCCTGTATTGTGAAACTAACACTATATTTTTTCCCTCTTACGGCAGGAAAGGATGGTTCACGGCAATCTCATGAGCCAGCTGGGCATTTTTGGCCAACCCAGAATGACTTAGAAATCATGGAGCAACTAACAATGATTGTAATCCCCAAAAATAGTTCAGCCTGCTCCAATCTCAAACATGATCCATTATTTAGGGTTTTCAAAGGAAGAAGTTTCCTGAACTATGATTAACATTATTTCTATGCATTATTAATCATTCAATTACGAAATATTTTAGATCTATTATTTCTATTTATACTGCAGAAAATTGCTTGTAGTAAGGCACATGGTTGTTAGGCAGTACATGAAAATCTAGGGTGAGTTTAGTCCAGATTTATTCTCTAGATATGGTTGTAGATTTTAACCAATTGAAAACTACCATATCAGAGGTTTATGCCCTATCCTTTTAATTTATGATTCAGTCCTAGATCTTTTCACGAGGTGGGACAAGGATCATTGGAAAACAATTGGGATTCAAATTTGTGAAACCTATTAACTTTGTATTTTGAGTATTGATCGTTAGATTATTTGGGGGGGTAACCACAGATTAGGTAACATCATGCATTGGGAGAGGACATTTTCAACTTCAGACCTCTCAAGGCTTCTTCAGAATGTATGTTTTGACATTTCATTCTATTCATTGTTTGTGGTCATTGTAAGTATGGTTATGAACTTATGACTGACTCGATCGTATTACTTGCAATTTCTTAGCAAGCCAACCGTTCCTCTTCTTTGAGCCACCATGCATATCCTTGTGGTTTATCCATTTTCTATTCATCCACTTAGGAGCTCCTCCAACAGTAAAGATGTAACCTTCCTTAAACATGTTGAAATTAAAATCATTACCTTTCCATAGTCTTAGTTTCCTGCTTCAAGAGCATAGGCTTCTATCCAATGAACTTTGATGTCCAAAAAAATCAATTGGACTCGAAACATACAAATAATAATACCAAAATAAAGACTACCTCACACCGCCCTTAAAAAATAAAAATAATAATAATAATAACAATGTGGCAAATATAAATATATATAAATACAACACCCCCCAGGGAGCTCACTTGGAAAACCTATGAAAATGTAAAGTAAATGTGAATACAAGGTTCCATGTTGAAATCCCCGGTTGCTTACCTGTGGCCACCTATGTTACCAGATCTGTCAGGCCGAGCAGCTGGATCCGCGGAGCCTGGGATCAGATACAGGTTCAGATCCGGATCCATTGGGATCTTCCCAGGATTCGTACATAATCTGTGTAATGTCAAGGGTGCACACTCATGTCTGCCTCCTGCTGCTTTTAAAAGTTAAAGAATGATTGCTCCTGTATTTTAAAAGGGCTCTAAGAATTGCAGGCTCGAAGTCAATATATTTGTCTCTGGCTGGTAATAAAGTTGCCGAGTCTTTGGCATCATTGGCTGAATGTTCTCAAAATGATGGACGTTCTCAAAACAATAGATCTGGAGCGAGGGGTAAAAATGAAAAACTAGGAGTGGCCAGCACTCAACTGGCATCCTAGAGCATTCTCTTTGCACAACATCTCACACGATTATTGCTTGGGCTTCCAACCCAAAGAAGCAAGCTCTAGTAAGATGTTTACTATCCCTAATTGTAAGACCCACTAATTTTGACCTGGTTGTTACTTGGTCATCCCAATTGGAAACAAAAAAAATGTGTCACTCTACATTGGGCAAACACCCATACACGGTGGTCTAAGTTGCATGAAATGGGGAAACAGAAACGAGTTTCCGAAACGGGAAGCGATACGAAACGCGACCTCCCCAAATTTTGGAAACAAGGAAACACGATATATATATATATATACACATATATATATATATATATACAAGTTTCCAAAACGGGAAGCGATACGAAACGCGACCTCCCCAAATTTTGGAAACGGGGAAACACGATATATATATATATATATATTATAGTTTAAATTTATATTAGAATTTAGCACATTTAAGAAATGTTATGTGAAATTACAAAAGATACATGATAAATTCAAAGCATAAACTATTATAAGTTACAAGACATTTACTCATGAATGATAACAGACACATAATAAAAATAGCAAAATCGGAATATCCAAAACCAACCTTTATTATATATCAAAATCTCAAAATCAGCCTTTATTATATATATGAGGCTGCAAGTACAATAAAGACTATAAGCATGTCAAGTCAAGATTTTGTTTGAGTGGTGGGTACATTTTTAGTAGGGTCATGATAGAGGAGTTTGACAACCAATGTCACGAACATCAAGGTACATAGAGGGATTGATGCTCTTGATTAAATATGAGTTCCATACCCTAATACATGACATAATCGGATGGAAAGATTGCAATCACCCAATCCTGAAATTCTGAAAAACTGATAAGTCTGCTGGATTTTGAATGAGATCTAAAATTCTACTTTCTCCATATGAAATCCAATGAGGTCGAAACCACTCTCAAACATCGTGAGTCATTTCATGGTAATGTCCACTTTTACTTTAAGAATTTAACATTACCATGAATCGCATATAAATACTAAGGCCATAGGCTTGATCATTAGAAGCGAGAGTATTTTTATAAGTTGAGAGAGCCATCTAGAAGCATCCAAAAGACACTTTCCACAATTAAAAAAATAATAAAACACACGAACCCCAAAAAAAGCAAATTTTTTTTTTTTAAATTAATTTAAA